>APFE030860680.1:40352-61154 GCA_000404065.3 Pinus taeda
GTGCTTAATTTTAGTTAGCCATAATTTCCTATTAACATAACAAGAGAAAAATTTCCCAAGGAAACTATAATTTCCATGGAACTTGGTATAATAAGAACAAAGGAGAAACTAGTAAGACATCAAATATTGTCTTCATTATAACGAATTCACCTTGCTCATTAGAACCCAGAAAGACTAAGAAGTATTTCCAACCTGGAGAAAAGATTGAATTGTAAGTTAAGAAATGAAAGTTCCAGAACAACCTTAGGCATCATTTAGGATCATGAAGGATGAAAAGAGGAATACTTGAAATGGTCACTAATGGTTATTAATATATAAATATCAATAAAAGAAATTTGTGATAGTGATTATATTAAGGAATGGAGTAAAGAACATACCGTGTGTGGCTGATAAACTATTTTGGAACCTTTTTTGACAAAGGAGGACAATGAATAAGGGTTATACACAAAAAAAAAAAAAAAAAAAAAAATACAATTATGTGCTTTGGAAATGGAATAGGGTAATTAAAAAAAATTGTATAGTACATGAATAAGCGAATTGGAGATATTATCCTTAATTGAAATGAGAATTAAAAACAAGAATAAATAATGAGAATACAATGTAACTCAACTAAAAGAATCATATGAAAACAAAATGACCCTTCTGTTGATGACCAAAATTGACTCCATCAACATTTGGGAGTCCGCCCGATCAAGCTCCCAAATTAAACCTTTTTCCGTTGATAATGGTGGTTCCAGCTGGTTTTAATTGGTCTAGTTACTTGAAAAATTCTAAGTAAAGATATAAAAGAGTATATAAAAATCAATTGATAACTAAATTAAAGACAAATACACAAATATTTTGTTATCTACTCTATTTAACTCGAGTATTATAAATGAATATGTGATACAAAGATAACACTATAATAATTGAAAATAAAGGATTTCAAAATTTAACTTTAATAATCACAACTAAAGAATGTTAATTTGATTAAATAGTTAATCAAATTAACTTTTAACACACTCAGATATGAAATGGCGCTAAATCCTTCAATGTACCAAGAAGAGAAGATCTACACATTTCAACAGTGATTATGCCGGAATCTATAGAAAACGCACTACCAAGAACTGATATATATATTATATATATATATATATATAATATATATGATCCTTCTTAAGTAAAAAAAAAACAAAGATAAAAGCCACCAATTCTGCCATCTGCCTTTGCACAGTGGAATCGAAATGGTTAAGATCTATTAATAAAAGAAACTTGAGTACAATAGTATAGCAAAAGCCTTTTTTCTCAAAATTTCAGAACCCTTTGCATGAGTTCGAGAGCCTTATTTATAATGTCTTTTACAAGAAAAAGTGGAGAAAAAAATCTTCCAATATCCTCTCAACCAAAGCAACAAAAACTATGCATAAAATAGTAAATTAATTACATTTGAAAATAAAAACCTAATGATAAAGACTTCAAGCTGATGATAAGCCAGTAGCTCGTTGCCATAGTTGATAGACTTCTAGACGTGGTGCCAACTCTTGAGGATATTGTGGCTTCATGTTCAACTAACAGTTGAAAAGAAAATTCTGGAGTGGCAACATGTGAGTTATTAAATCAGTGAGAGTCTTTAGAACTCGTAAATGGCAATGAAGCTTGATTAAAAACTGCCAGTTCAACTCAAGATTAATCTTTGGCAGTTCTTTTTCTTATCTCTATGGTTTCATATGCCCAACTCTTTTGCAATGTTTCAACATCTGGCAACGTATCCTCTTTAAACTTTGAAAGTAAATTTGCCTCTAAAAGAGGCTAGGTAATAGATAGAGCAATGGAGCATGAGAGTTCTCGCATGTCATTTACTAGCTTTCTGGTTAAATGAATTCTATATTTCCAATTTCCAAGAATCATGGACTTGTGTGCCTCCTCAATTTTGGGCAGTTTTGACTAGATGCCTTTCTTATATTCCTGCCATTCCAAGAGACCACTGAGATTTTTCTTGGTCTCATCATATTGACTTTCCATGTCAACTAATTCATTGACCAATTTAAAGCTCAACTTGTGTTACTCCTACATTAAGCTCAATTTTTCGCAAAATATTTATTGTGCTTTGACAAATTGAGCAAGTAGTTGAAGGGCCTCATGTTTAAACTTAGTGACACTGAAAGTTGATGACTTTTCCTACTCTAAAAATTGTTTTAGTTCCTTTATTTGATTATCTCGTTGCTTGAATTTCTCAGAGTACTGATTTTTGATCAACTCAATTTGTTTCTGCAATTCTATTTGTGATTGGGTCACTTGTTACTCGAGTTGTTGTATCTTATCATCCTTATTTTGAACAACTATCTTATGAGTTGCTCTATTAATAATGGCTGCAGCATATGCTCCTTCATACTGGACCAACTCTTCAATTTCTTCATGTGGGGCAATTGCAGTACTCCTCCAAAGTAGTTCTAAGGAAGAAGTGTTTGTAGGAGAAATTACTCTATCATGTTTCCTCTTCTTCCTGCTCTTTTTAATAACTTCTTTTTGCTGTGGATGATAGAAGATTTCAATATGAGGGATCTCTTCAACATTTAGTTGAATCTCAATAGTAGGGTGAGAAAGAATGATTTCAACATTGACTCAAGTATTTAGAGGAGTCTTGTCAAGAGTAATAGAGTGTGTAAGAGCAGAGTTCACTGACTCAAGAGTAACAAGAACTATTTGTGTAGTAGCATCTTGTCTGAGAAGATATTTTTGCTTGTTATCATCACCTATGCTTTTAAAATAGTCATTCCATTCCTTATTCATATCAGTAAGAATAAGATTGTATGAATAAGACTACTTGGTAGAAGAACTTTTCAGTGGTGTAGAAATTTGAGGTCTTGCCTGTGATGTAGAGTTGTTGGTCTTTTCAACAAAGCCAACAAGCCTTTAGAAGCTTAAGAAAATGCATGGGAAATGAAGCCCGTTTGGAATCTATGTATACCATGAAATGTTGAAATTTGTCTAGTGACAACTACTTGGCTTTGAAATAAACCGATTCATTATTCAAAGCCTGATAAAACAAATCATCATATTTCTTATGATCATGAACATAATTTTTAATGTGTGCTTCATCAACTACATCACGAGCCACATTGGAAGGATCAAAATATCTAAAATGAATGGTTGTGAGCTTAAGCTCATTTAGGGCCATAATATCTTTTTCTACATGTTGATAATTGGTAAGAGAAAAAACGCTGACTTTCAAAGGAAACAAAGGCCAAAACCTTTTAGTATCCATTTTAAGTTCAAAAGTAATTCTAGTCCCCATAGTATGATAGGAAATTTCTTAGGAGAGAAATTTTCATGTATATAAAGAGGAAGGATATGAGGGTTTCCATTACTTCCCCAGATTTTGATGTATGCTAATAATTCTTGAACAAAACAAGCATCAATTATCAGAAGATAATCTTGTGCGACAGAGGACATCATTGGGGTTTTAATATTAAAAATAGCCTAGTGGATAGGAATCATGACAAAATGAAAAATGCGGTAATATGTTCAAAGTAATTATCCTCCAAGTGGATGCTATGATATATATGGATGGGAAGAGGACTTGCAAGTTTCCATTTCCAGCCTATGCAAGGAAAACCGAGGGAGAAGCAAATGTTGTCCATGATATAACTCGACATATAGAAGGTTGGCACATATTCCACATTCTTCTTGGACTGGAAATGCATCATTTTTGTTGCAATGTTATCTCATAATATTTTGGCCCAATCAAAGACATAGACGTGACATATGTTTTCGATTAAAGGAACCTAGCCTTTGGGAAATGTGAATTGTTTTTCTTGGAAAAAAGATGACAAATCATGGAAGCAACATAGAAAAAATGGGGTGCGAGTTGAAGAATTGCATATTTTCTCGAGGATTCTACTTTAAACTTATTATCATTTTGCATCCAATCTTTAATTGTTTGGGGAAATTTATTTTTGTCCCCCCTCACATTCCTCAACATAATGCTCCATACACTGTGAATTTTTTTCGACTTGGGATTTTGGAAGATGATACATACCACATACTTTAGTGCTAAAAGAACCAAATGTAATGCCTCTGTGGGTGATGAAAAGTTGTTCACTAATATCAACTTCATCTAGTACCCATTGAATCATATTTGTATAAGGCATTAACTGAGGGCGTGCCACAACTTTGTGAAGGTGAGAATTGCAAACATCACTGATTGTTGTAGATGAGGACTTCAAGCCACCTTTAACGAAGTTTTGCGTTATGACCTCATAATTACTATTTGCCGTATTCAATTGACTCATTACAACTAGAACGCAGATGTTAATATGATTCATCAATAGTGACGGTGAGTATTTAAAAAAGGTGGTGCAGAGGCATTTGATGAACTGACAACATGGAAAATGGCGTGTTATTCCTACGTCATCCTGATAAGGGAAATCCAGAGCATATCGTTTCATTGTTTACAGTCTTTATTGACCTGGACACCTCATCCTGCTAAGGGATAGATCGAAGGATTAAATAGGAATGAAAAAGGAAAGGATGAAGCTATAAGTGACGGGGTGAATCACCTTATGATGTGGCAGTCACATCCAATGACTGCTACACGTCATCCTGCTAAGGGACGACCGACTAGAAAAAAAGCTTGCCCAAAGGGAAGAGGCCAGGATTTTGGGTGTCATGCTATGTATTAAAGGAAATAAAGCAAATGTAAAAAGGCAAGAACTTTAAAAACAAACTAAAAGAAAAGAAAAGCCATAAAGCCCGAAATAAGGTCTCGACCACTGTGGTTAAAAAATGGCATATTTTATTATTTCAATGTTTTATTGAAGAAAAAGATTTATTTAGGGCAGTATAAAATTAATAAAAATAAAAGGGTTGTCATTATTATTATGATTTAAAAATTAAGGGGTTGTTGTTTGCCACAATACTTTGTAAGTTCAGAGTAAGTTTTAATGTATGTATAGTAAAAATGAAAAACTCTCTCATTGAAAATTGAAAACTCTAGGATTTGGTAGAGGTCGGGAACTTGCATGTAATCCTATTGGGTAAAAAATAAAAATGTTTGTAGAATAATAATAGGAAAATACACATGGTTTAGCTAAAAATCCATGTGCAGAAAAACTCATGAGTGAATCTCAACGCATATAATAAACATAGAAAGGAAATGTATACAATCATTTACTAAAACCTTTCACAACATGAAACCCTAAGATGAGGAAAGAGGATATCCTCTCGAATAACATGAAGGGTAGTGTTGTAGCTTATTTTGGCACAACTAAAATGTAAAAGATCGTAAAGAAAACTCCAAAATAAAACCAAATTTGTAGAGAAAATTTGGTTAGTATGTTTTCAAATTCAAAGAAGGGAATGAAAAGTGCACAAGAGGAGGAAGGGGAAGTAGAGGAGTGAGTGGAAACAATTCATAATTTCTTGGTGCATCAACTGCGAGAGTTTTAGAAGTTAAGGATTTTGACATTCAAGAGAAGATTATTCATAACTCTTTTGTATTCATGCAATTCTGTTCATCGCATGCACAACTTGATCTTTATGGTTCTAAGTACATTCTAATAGCTACTATTTTGAGTCTGCTAACCAATAGCATTTGTTTTGAAGGGAACAAAGAAACCTGTTTGAATATAGAAGGAAAACCTGAGAAAAAAGGCTTTCATTCAGAGGTAGCACGGTCCTCCATTATGATTGAGTGCAACATTGTTGATATTGCAATAGATTTGGAAGAGTCCATGAATATAAGGGTTTTCATGGACGTTTCCTTAGAAAGGGAACTTCCAGGATCTTGGTTCAATTTTTGACTAACAGTTAGGAATGTTAACATCATGTCCATGTCAAATCATGTAGGTTTTAACCCCGTACAGAAATTACCTGCATACGAATTCTAAAACACAAAAAATAAACAATGTGAGAGCATAACACATAAAACACATATACGCAGAGATTTTCCCCTAAATCCAAAAACCAGGACTACTAGCTTGATTTTTCATTATATTCCTTTCAATGTTACAATACATATTTATACATGACGAAGCATCCAATACCATGGACCGAAAACCATCGCGTCCAAAACCATGGATTGAAAACCATAGGTAGGTTCGCCCAACCTAATATAGGGTCCAATTTTTTTTTCTCGGGGCGCTACCCGGGAACTCATAGAGGGGAGTTACCCGCCCCCCTCAAATGCCTCGGACGCCCCCCCCACACACACACACACACAGCGAAATCAATGCAACGAAGGGGGGGCTCTGCCCCCTCTAACCCCCTGATTAACTACGTGGGTTAGTCGTGGAAAGAATATAACACAACCCAACATTCTCCCACTTGTTGTTTTCTTTCCACAGGGGGCCATAGGAGAGCTTAGTCATTTTTCCAGCCCTGAAACACCCATTGTTTCATGCAGTCGTGTTGAGAAATGGCAACAAGAAATTCCAGTTTAATTTGTCCTTGAATTAAATTGAGAATTAAAAATCGAATTTTATTCTCATAACAATTTGTAAATTGTTAATTAAGTTTAATTAACTTAATTAGCTTAGGAATTTCGAGTTGGAAGTCTTTCTATAGTCATGTATATGTTCTCCCTAAGTTTTAGGGGTCTAGTATGAGTTTAAATTAAGTTGGAAATTAGATCACTCAATTTATTGGGTTAAGTTCAGTTAAATTAGTTCTAAATTGTTTTCGGAACTAATAGAGGACTAATAGTTAGTTGGTGCACTAATGCATCTACTAGTGCTACTCCAATTAACTGAAGATTCCCTCATGAAAAACTCATGCATGCGAGTTTAGAGAAAGACCTAATTGAGACTAGAGTGCAGGAACATTGTACGATCAACGGTATTTACTCGAGTGTAAATATCATGCATGCGTTAGAGATTGATCCTATGTTTGGATTGCACAGTTTTTGAAGCATGAATTCCCTTTAAATACAGGTTATTCATGCTAGGAATTATGCAAGATATTAAGAGCTTGGAGAGCTGTAAAATTGGCTAAGTGTTGGCCAAGAGCTAGCTTGTGAGCTAAGAGAGTTGAGCATACATGTGCAAAATTGTTTTAGTGAGAACAAGCTTTGTATCTTCACTCAAATTTATGATATATGCAATACAAATAGTGGGGTTTTGAGTAGTGTATTTCCCCAGATACATCTTGTGTTATGTGCCATTGATTTGTCTTCTTCTTTTTCATATTTTTTTCATCGATCTATTGGCTTTCGCTGGTTGAAAGTAAAAGTAGATTCTTGTCTTTTTCTTTAGTACAATGCATGAGCTTGTGAATCTACAAGATTTTCTACATGGTATCAGAGCCGAGAACAATATACTAGAAGAGATTTCAAAGTTTTGAGTTTTGGGTGTGAAATTCGAATTTGTAATACATTCTTCAGGATCGACAGATGACGTTATATGATTTGCGGCTCGAGTATGCCTTGGAAGGAAAGTCAGATTTTATAGCCTGGAGGAAAAAAATGGAGGTTGTGCTAGAGGATAATGGCTTGAAGGAATTCATTGATCAAGAAATTCCTAAGACAACAACATCAGATGCACAAAATTTGGTCGAATGGAAGAAGTGTGTGGCGAAGGTGAGGCAGATAATCCTTGAGGGAGTTCGAGATCACATTATCTTGAGTCTCCATGGCAAGGAAAATCCATATGCTATGTGGAAAACATTTTTAGACTTGTATCAAAACAACAGTGACCAAAGGAAATTGGAACTGAAGGATAAAATTTGAAAAATCAAAATGGAGAAAGGCACTATTCTAAAATAATTGACCAAGTTCACTCAATGTCGTGATGAACTTGGAATTGTGGGAATCATATTTGTCGAGGATGATATGTTGAGTCTTTCTCTTCTAGGACTCCCAAAGAGTTGGCATAGTTATTAGGACTCTGTCAATGGTTAGGAGAAGTTGCCAAATTGGGAATGATTGTGGTTGGATTTGATGTAGGAGGAAATCAGGAGTAACACTAGGTATGGCTCTTCATCAAAGACTGATGATGAAGAGAATTGTGCCTTAGCAATTAAGGTGAAGAAGGGGAAGGGAAAGCTTCCCATTTCAAATTGGATTCTTATCATGTAGGTAAGAAGAAAGACACGACGAAAGTTAAGTGCTTTCATTGTCATGGGCTGGGCCATTTTGGTACAAATTTTCCACTCAAGAAGTCCAAGAAGAAGTCCCTAGGATGAGCGGAGGGTGAGGCTTTGACCTCTCAATTCGAATTGGACTTTTCCCTCATTGCATGCTTGGTGTCATCAATGATGGGAAGCATATGGTACTTAGACAGTGGAGCTTCATTCCACATGACTGGTGACAAAGAGTAATTTAGTGACTTGGAGGAGAAAGATCTCCAGATGCATATTGAGATGGGTGACGATTGGAAGTATAGTTTTACAAGATTGGGCATGATTAATTTTCAGAGGGAGTATGGGGCTCCAAACACCTTGAAGAATGTTATGTATGTGCCCGGGATAAAGAAGAACTTGGTATCTGTTTCCATTCTTGAGGATAGAGGCTATGATGTGAGCTTCTCGAAAGGAAAGACATTCCTTTGACACATAGCCACAGGTCAAGTAAAGAAGATAGGGATTCGGGTGAAGAATATCTATAAGCTGGAGGTAGAGGAGTGTGTTGCTTTGAGCACAAAAGCAGAAAGGGTGTAGAGCCGAGACATTAGCGAGTTGTGGCACAGGCGATTGGGTCACTTGCATCATGGGGCTTCGAAGATATTGCAACAGATCTCTACCCGTCTTCCCAAAGGTACACTTGAGCAATTTGATACATGCAAGGGGTGTACTTTGGGAAAATACACCAAGTATTCCTTTCACGATAGAGAAAATCGAGTAGAGGCTATTCAGAGCGAGTCTATTCATATGTGTCTGGACCATTCTCTACAATATCCATGACCAAACACATGTATTATGTTATATTTGTTGATGACTATTCTCATAAATGCTTGATATTTTTCATGTAGAAAAAGGATTAAACTATCACAAAGTTTTGTGAGTTTAAAGCATTGGTGGAGAAAGAGTTGGGCAAGAAGGTTAAATCTCTACAAAGTGATAATGGTGGTGAGTATGTCTCAAACGAGTTTAAGAACTTCTGTGCAGCGAAAGGAATTAAACGGGAGTTAATGACACCCCATAACCCTCAACAGAATGGGGTGGCCGAGAGGAAGAACAAAGGCATAGTAGGGCTAGCAAGGGAGATGTTTCATGATCAGGGCCTACCACTACACTTGTGCGCTGAGGCATGCAACATAGTGGTTTATGTTCAGAACCGTAGCCCACATAAGATACGTGAGATGAAGATACCAGAGGAGGCTTATTCTGGTAAGAGACCAGATGTTGGTCACTTCAGGATTTTTGGGTCATTGATATATTTCCATGTGACCAAAGATGCAGGGAAGAAGCATGAGTTGACAACAAAGTTGGGGATATTTGTGGGGTACACTGATAGAACTCACAACTATCGGGTGTACTTGCCGACCAACAGGATGATAGTGGTTCGAAGGGAGGTTAGATTCGATGAGGAGAATGCCATGCGAGTTTCCCTTGAGAGGGAGATTGAGCTACATGCAGCTGAGGAGATTTTAGCTCCTAAGGTTGAGGAGCCTTATATTGATATGGAGAAGCCCCATGAAGAGGATCCAGGAGTGGAGACATCCACTCAGGTAGAGTATTCCAAAGAGGGAAGAAAGCGCACCAGAGAGGCTGACAAATTTTTGGGTGATGCACAAGAGAATGTGGGAGCACCCACTTCTCAGTGCAGGAAGAGGAGGTCACCTGAGAGGTACACTAGATACATGGCTCTTATGAATGAATGTGTTGTGATAGAGCCATCTTCCTTTAAGGAAGTAGTGTAGTAACTGGTTTGGGTTGATGCCATGGTAGAGGAGTATGACTCCATAGTTCGTAACAGTGTTTGGGACGTGGTCCTGAGACCGGAGGACAAGTCAATTGTGAGCTCTTGTTGGATTTACAAGGTAAAGCAAGATGCATATGGTAGTGTGGAGAAGCATAAGGCTATATTCATGGCTCGTGGATTTTCACTACACGAGATTGACTATGACGAGACCTTTTCTCTTGTTGCAAGGTACTCATCAATCAGATCTGCAAGGTACTCGTCAATCAGATCTATATTGGCACTATCAACACATATGGGTTGGAAGATACATCAAATGGACGTGAAGAAAACCTTCCTTAATGGCATGATTGAGGAAGATGTGTACATGGAGTAGCCTGAAGGTTTTGAAACCTTTGATTGTGAGTCACATGTGTTTCGGCTCAAGAGAGTGTTGTATGGGCTCAAGCAAGCACCCCGTGCTTGGTACACCAGGATAGATAGCTACTTCACCGGGTTGGGCTTCACGAAGAGTGTAGCGGATGCGAACCTGTACCACATAGTGGTGGAAGGTAAAATGTTGATCATTTTACTTTATGTTGATGACCTCATACTGATAGGTGATGATCAGTTGATCAAGTCTTGCAAGGAGGACCTTGAAAGAGAGTTTGAGATGAAGGACATGGGGCTCATGCATTAATTTCTTGGCATAGAGGTATGGCAGGGAGATGGGGAGTTGTTTGTGTCTCAGGGAAAGTATGACAATGAGATACTTAGGAGATTCCACATGGAGAGCATCAAACCCATGGAGACTCCTTTAGCAGGTAGCTGGAGGAAGGACAATGCTACTTCAGGGGAAGTAGTGGAAGCTACTATTTATAGGAAGCTTGTGGGTTCACTCATATACTTGGTGAACACATGATCAAATATGTGTTATGTAGTTAACCAGCTTAGTCAAGTGATGGTTAGGCCTACCAAGCTATATTGGAAGGTGACAAAGCATGTGTTGAGATACCTTAGGGGCCCTTCTCAGCATGGATTATGGTACAAATAGACAAAGGGAGTGAAGCTTTAAGGCTTCATTGATGCATATTGGGAAGGTAGTCCATCCGATAGGAAGAGAACATGAGGAGGTATCTTGAGTATTGGGTCAGCGACAATTTCTTGGTAAAAGAGGAAACAAAGATCGATTGCACTCAGTTCGGTAGAAGAAAAGTACATGGCTGCAAGTCAGACATCATGTGAGTCCATCTAGATGAGGAAGATCCTAGTTGGTTTGTTTGGTCAACATATGGATCCAACTGTGATTTACTGTGATAATCAACGTTGTATCAAACTCTTTGAAAATTTGGTTTTTCATGATCGGTCCAAGTATATTGATATCTGATATCATCTCAGAGATTGTGTATTGATGCAGATTATGTTATTAGAGTACATTCCCGTGGAGGAGCAAGATGTTGACATTTTGACAAAGGCATTTTCAAGATGTAAATTCAAGTTTCACAGAGATAGGATCAGGGTAGCTGATAATCCCTTTATTGTTGAGAGGGAGTGTTGAGAAATGGAAACAAGAAATTCTAGTTTAATTTGTCCTTGAATTAAACTGAGAATTAAAAATATAATTCTATTCTCATAGACACTTATAAATAGTTAATTAAGTTTAATTAACTTAATTAGCTTAGGGATTTCAAGTTGAAAGTCTTTCTATAGTCATGTATATGTTCTCCCTAAGTTCTATGGGTCCAGTATGAGTTTAAATTGAGTTGGAAATTAGATCACTCAGTTTACTGAGTTAAGTTCAAATTGGTTCTAAATTATTTTTGGAGCTAATTTTGGACTAACAATCAGTTGGTGCACTAATGCATCTACTAGTGCTACTCCAGTTAACTGAAGATTCCCTCATGAAAAAATCATGCATGTCAGTTTAGAGAAAGACCCAGTTGAGACTATAGTGCAGGGATGGTGTACTATCAGTGGTATTATTTACTGGAGTGTAAATGTCATGCATGCATCAGAGATTGATCCTATGTTTGGATTGCGCAGTTTTGGAAGCATGCATTCCCCTTAAATACAGGCTATTCATCCTAGGAATTACACAGGAGATTAGGAGCTTTGAGAGATGCAAAATTGGCTAAATGTTGGCCAAGAGCTAGCTTGTGAGCTGAGAGAGTTGAGCATACTTGTGTGGAATTGTTCTAGTGAGAACAAGTTTTGTATCTTCACTCAACTTTATGATATATGCAATATAGATACCGGGGTTTTGAGTAGTGGCTTTCCCCAGATACATATTGTGTTATATGCCATGTATTTGTCTTCTTCTTGTTCATATTGTTTTCATCAATCTATTGGCTTCCATTAGTTGAAAGTAGAAGTAGATTCTTTTCTTTTGCTTTTGTACATTACATGAGCTTGTGAATCTACAGGCTTTTATAAAATCCAACATTCACACCCTAACTGATACAATATAAGATCATATAAACCCTTATTTTATCATACTCTAGGGATCTTTGCAGGCTTCGATTTGAAGTTGTTTTTGGTCCGATCTCTCAGATCACATGTTATAAAGACTGCTCCTATGATTGGATTTCACTCCCCTCTATCATAATAGTAATTTTTCCCTTTTCCATTTAAGAATTTGGGACCCCGAGTTTTCAAATCTTGGTTCTTTGAAGGTGTCGACGCTCCTTCACGGATTCAAAATTTGTTGATCGGTGTTTGATTTCGAGGTCCAACCATAGTTCTCAAACCAAAAAAATGAGTTCTTGAAAATGGAAAAGTTCATCAACCCGCTAAGTACCAAAATCCATTGGAATATGATCTTGACCAAACAGTTGGACTTCAGTTTGTTCCATGTAAATTTTCTAGCAAAACATGTCTGCAAGAACGTGTACAACCAAACAACTTGCAAAAATTGTGTGCAGATGAATCACTAATTTCTTATTGTGTTACAAGCCTTGCTAATAATAAGAGTTGTAATAACGATACTTCTTTAGAGAATTATGAATTAGATGAGAAACTAGTGGAAGTTGTGAAGACCGAGAACAATGTTTCTACTTTAAGCACATGTTTGCATCTATAACAACTCATAAAGAAACTTTTAATAGTTTCTCAAAGAGGTTGGAACATGCTATCACCATAGAACCTAAACTTATAGATAGTCATATTAGTATTTGCAGTCTCAAACATGAAAAATGCACACAATATCAATTTGACATGCCAACTAAAGAAGTAACTGAGTAGTGTTACCTAATGGAGCCATTGATGGTTCCATTATGTGTGAATATGGCTTCCAAATGCATAAGGAAAAGGTCTTTATTGGAAATCAGGCTAAGCACATGGAAACATGCAAATTGGTCACAAATGTTGGCAACAACAAGTCTAGAGTTCCAAAAGATCTGGATTTTGACTCGATCTTTGTTTCTACTAGCTTCAAAAACAACATGGTTGATTGTGAGACAATGGATCAAGCATGAAAAGGGTATGTGAACATAGAAAAATATGTGTCATTGCCTTTTGTTGCTGAATGTGGGGGTGTTGGGATGGTGTTCCCTGGGTCAGTTTTCGGGTTAAGATAACCCAAGTTTTGATGTATTTTTTGTAAATAATGTAAATTCTCCACAATTTGTGGATGCGGAGTGCATAGATGGTTAGGAGTCAAAGGGGTTTAGCCCCTTGTTTATGTAAATATTTAGTCGTCTTTGAGACCCACCCATGGTTCACAGCCCATGGGATTGTATGTAAAAGGCTATAAATAGGTGTGTCTTAGAGAGTCTAAGGGAGAATAATGTTAGTAATGGATCGATAGAAGAGAAGTCTTAGCACAAAGAAGTGGGTCAGATAGGAGAGAAAGGATCTGTAGCTGAGTGCATAGAGGCCTTAGTAGAGTCCGCAATTGAGTGCGCGGACCCCTACAACTGAGTGCACAGGGAAGTTTTGAGTCTGTATTTTGAAATGGAAATCAATAAAGAAGCTATTTCTGGAGAAATATTGTATATTGTTGTTTAATTCTATTTATAACTTATGTTGTTGATGAATAATTTGTTCATGAAATATTTATCTAATAAAGCGCGATTCTATTGAATAACTATTAGATGACGTAGGCAAGCATGTTTATGTAATTCCATGAGGACTGTGTTGAATTCTGTCATGTTTACTGAATAACTTAAGTAGATCTATGCGAACACTAATCAAAGGTTGTTATCCGATGTGCGTAAGTGGGTAAATCAAATGTTAAGGGTCCAAAAAAGCCGATTGTAGACCTTCATGAAGGTCTGGAGGTTGTTTCAGTAGAACTGTAGTACCGAGGCTTAGGGGCTTATCGATCTGTGTGAAGGAACATCTTAGTGCTAAAAGACATTATACTCATCTATGGATGCAAAAAATTGGTTCTTGAATCCCCCCATGCTGCTTCGGGTGAGATTGCAGCCTACGCTATGGGGGTTGTTGCTGAAAGGGCCAATAGTGTAGGGATTTGTTGGTGGGCGCAACTAACTCTGAACTTGGGTTAGGATCCCCTAAGCCAGTAAATGGTTCCTTTGCTGGGACCAGGATCCACTTGAAGGAGATATGTGATGTTGCATCATTGGAATCCGACGAAGAAAGAAATTGAAAACTGGTTGGATAGGAAAATTCACAAATTCATGGCACAGGAAAACAAGAATCTGTGCCTGTCAAAGGAGTAGTGGTTGGATAGGTATTTGTATACGAAGATCCACGAAATTTTCTTCTACACTTCCCGATTGAATTATATGAGTGGTTAGGTAATTTGGAATATGGTCAATGGAGGTGGAAGCTTGACGGTCAATAGTGTGGACTCCAAACCTAGTACAATGATTAGAAGCCTCTAAAGACAAAATCGCACTGTCTGTCGATCACTAGCTTGATCAAATTATAGGAGGATTCGTTACAAAATTTGCAGTTGATACCTCAGTCAATTACATCGAAGCGGAATGAAGATTTTTCAAGGGACTGCGAGGCAATTATCTAAGATCTTTGAATACCTAGATTAAGATGTTGTTATGTGAAAAACGGGTTATGCCATTGCCTTGATGTTTGGAGCTACGCGAAGTGGAGAACTGTTCAGAGATTGAGAAAGATCAGGTTTTGAATATAGCCCATTGATTGGACCTCCTTCAAGCGATGATGAGGGAGTGGTGTAGGGCTCATCGTGGAGTGTTGTTGAGTTGATAAGATAGGGATTTCCACGAACACATCATCCATCCACTCGACCTCCAACTCCACCACATACACATTTTCCCATACCTCCACCACCGCCACCGCTGTTCAACATGTCCAATACAATGAAGTTGCCGATTTTCAAGGGAATAGGGAGCGAAGATACATATCAGTTTTGGTTTGTTGTGAATGATGTGTGGACAACGTAGCAACTTACTGATGACAACCTAAAGAAGGTGTAGTTGGTTACTGCTCTATAGGATCGTGCGCTGACCTAGTATATTAAGTACTATTCTGATAATCCTTTGGCAATGCTAGCAGAGACTAAGACTGCTTTGAACAAAGAGTTTAGTAAGCCTAAGTTTGACTCACAGTGAGTAGTTGGATTTAAGGAAATCACGCTGAGGGTTGATGAGACATCTTGGGAGTTAGATCAAAGGTTGAAATGTGTGATACATGAAGCTAACATGTAGCTCACAGATGGTTAGCATCACAAGTGTTTTCTAGCTTCGCTTCTACCCCACCCGAGGATTTCTTTGTCGCAACAGAAGATAGGAACTTAGGCATAATCTCTGGAAATCACAATGAGGTTGCACGCAATGCCTATGTAGGATGCGACCTTGGGAGTAAATCAAATCCATTCTCAGTTACAAAGCCTATGCTTAGAATTGTAAAGCATGAACAAAGACAAGGAGACTAAGCTAGAGGTGCACGCGGAAATATGGTGCCTGAAGTGTAAGGGCCAGGGGCATGATAAAGACCACTGCCTTGTATTTGAAAACTATATCACAAGAGGGGGACCAATTCCCCTGAGGCCAGAAGTTCCAGCGGACCGAGTGTTGGGGCTATGCTATGGTGCACTATTTGTCAGGTTGGTGGACAACACGTGACGAATAACTCCCATTTTCTTCAAAATTTCATCCAGACGCCGCAACAATTGTTCTGTAACTTCTGCAAATCAGTGGGCCACGATGAGTGCCACTGTCACAACTATGAGTTGATGATGGAAAGAACACCTACCTACCGCATGAAAGCAAAGACTTGGCCTTTAGAGCAGGGCACTGAAGGAGCGCGCGGAGGATATCAGGGATGAGGATGAGGCCAAGGAGGAGGGCCTAGTAGAAGTTGAGGTCAAGTTATTTGTTACAACTGCAGAACACCAGGGCAATATGCACAAAAGTGTTAGAATCAGACATGCCTGTCATGTCAATACTGTAGCCAGTTTGACCACACCATAGAAGAATGCTCGGTGTTGATAGCTAAGATGCAAGAGAAAATGGTGCAGCCTTAGAACCTACGTAGAACTTACAAATGATGAGAGATGAGCCCTGCAAGGAGGATCAGAGCATGAATATAGTGCTGATAAGTGGGATAATCACTGGCGATGATAAAGGAAAACAACCTAAAGAGGATGGATGGGTCTGCAAGGCCCCAAAAAACGAAGGTGGTTTTGCTTTGGTGCGCGCTAAGGAAACTTTTATGGAAGCCAAGAAAAGCTTCGCTGAGGCCTCCACCTCAGGAATCCAGAACAAAGTGCAAGAAACCATTGCACCTATAGAGGTTGATCCCTCTATGCTTACCATGTTCTTAGAGACCCACATGAAACTGCTGCATGATAGAAAAGTTGTGAAAGGCATGCACGAGTTAATAAACAAATGCGTTGGCAAAGAAAATGCCCCTGATGGACACCGAGTAGTTAGAAAAATTGTCAAACATAAGGCAAGAACAGGGCAGAAGATGAGGCTCATCGTGCAGATAGGAGATTATGAGATGGACCAAGTCATCTTGGTCCTGGGGTTTGATGCGAATGTTTTTCCAAAACAAACATGGGAAATAATGGGGAGACCTATGCTACAGTGGTCTCCAATCCAGCTTAGAATGGAAAACCAATAGAAGATCATCCCTATGGGACGATTACATGGAGTAATTGTTGACATCGAAGGGGCGAGCGCATTGGCTGATATTGAAGTAATAAAGATCGTTGATGATAGTAATCCATACCCTACACTCCTTGGAATTGACTGGGTCATTGACATGAATGGAGTCAACTTGAAGAAGAGGACAATGTCATTTGAAAAGAAATCGCTTCAAGTTGTAGTGCCATTGGACCCTGCAGAAGGGGCGCACTACACTGAACCGATCCACGATTATAAGGAAAGTGAGGATGACTTAGATCAGATCTACAAAATAACAGCACGCGATCAAGACTCAATCAATCCAACAAAAGATGGATGGATTGCATGGGACCGAGAGATTTCCTGTACCCCTGATTCAGATGAAGAATTGGAGCATTTGCAGAATCACTTGCATGAAGTATCTACACTGCACTATAGCATGATGACAAAATCGTTGCACTGCGTTTTGTCAGAGGTAAGTAACTTACCTTATTATGATGGTTTATTAGATATCATTTTGGGATTCAACTGCGTTAAGTAAGTCATTCACGTATGACCATTTCCATGAGAGGTAGTCGTAACTGACTAATTTCTCATGATTTTTGAATAGTTCACTTAGCACTCATTGCATCGGGTGATGCTCACAGGGGTGAAGAAGTGGGATTGAAACTAGTGAAAAGTGGAGAAAGAATCACATAGCATCAATCATCACTTCCGGGGCTTGCACCCGGTAACCAGGACTTCCCAGGAGGTCACCCATCCCAGAACTCCTCTGGCTCAAGCGCGCTTAACTGTGGAGTTTCCCCCACAATCAAGCCCACTTAGCTTGCTACCCCATTTGCAAAACCTTAGCAAGTATTGTGCCTCATGAACCATTCAAGTAGAGATCCCTTGACTCTTTTTGAATTGAAGTATGGGGTTACGCAGTGCATTATATTAGATATCATTTTGGGATTCAACTGCGTTAAGTAAGTCATTCACGTATGACCATTTCCATGAGAGATAGTCGTAACTGACTAATTTCTCATGATTTTTGAATAGTTCATTCAGCACTCATTGCATCGGGTGATGCTCACAGGGGTGAAGAAGTGGGATTGAAACTAGTGAAATGTGGAGAACGAATCACATAGCATCAATCATCACTTCCGGGGCTTGCACCCGGTAACCAGGACTTCCCAGGAGGTCACCCATCCCAGAACTCCTCTGGCTCAAGCGCGCTTAACTGTGGAGTTTTTCCCCACAATCAAGCCCACTTAGCTTGCTACCCCATTTGCAAAGCCTTAGCAAGTATTGTGCCTCATGAACCATTCAAGTAGAGATCCCTTGACTCTTTTTGAATTTAAGTATGGGGGATTACGCAGTGCATTATATTAGATATCATTTTGGGATTCAACTGCTTTAAGTAAGTCATTCACG
This sequence comes from Pinus taeda, assembly GCA_000404065.3. NCBI lineage: Eukaryota > Viridiplantae > Streptophyta > Pinopsida > Pinales > Pinaceae > Pinus > Pinus taeda. The sequence goes on from APFE030860680.1 coordinate 58,650, forward strand.
TTTGACCATTTCCATGAGAGGTAGTCGTAGCTGACTAATTTCTCATGATTTTTGAATAGTTCACTTTGCACTCATTGCATTGGGTGATGCTCACAGGGGTGAAGAAGTGGGATTGAAACTAGTGAAATGTGGAGAATGAATCACACATAGCATCAATCATCACTTCCGGGGGCTTGCACCCGGTAACCAGGACTTCCCAGGAGGTCACCCATCCCAGAACTCCTCTGGCTCAAGCGCGCTTAACTGTGGAGTTTTTCCCCACAATCAAGCCCACTTAGCTTGCTACCCTAATGAGTGCTAAGTGAACTATTCAAAAATCATGAGAAATTAGTCAGTTACGACTACCTCTCATGGAAATGGTCATACGTTTGAATGACTTACTTAACGCATTTGAATCCCAAAATGATATCTAATATAATGCACTGCGTAATCCCCCATACTTAAATGCTCATTATCATTCTTCTGCAGACAAAACACTTCCCTGCATATTTTTGGGTGCTAAAAACCTCTCGACCACTCCATTACAGCTACAAATGATTATTTTTGTTAATTTCTCGACTTTTTATTTTTATTATGCATACATTGGAAATCACCCTCATTGCTTGACATCTGTAGCGATTTCAAACTTCTTAGGATGGGCATCGATCATATTAAAATAAGTTCCAAAACAACACTTTCCATATTCACTAATAAGTATCGGTCCATTCTCTTCAAAGGCAACGACCTCCGTATTCGAATCAATACCACTTGTAAGATGTTCTTCAAAATAAGCCATTTACAATTAGTGCAATCAACTGCACAAATTCAAAATACAACATAGACCAAACCATACATGGATATATTAGGATTCAAAACAACCAATATCTCCACAATGCCATCATCTCCAACAAATTAAAAGCATAGATCAGAAGAAGGTACCAAAGTCAGGCTCAAATGACCTCTCATGTTGTTGAGATAAATTCTGAAGCCCTTGTAAAAGCTTCTCTGCAATGGCCGCATTAAAATAAAACTTTTGTTGAACAAGACAGTTAATAAGGCCCCCAATAAATGATTTATTAAGTCGATTCACAACAATTTAAAATTTATGCTTTATCTCGAGGTGTTGAATCAAACTATAACTCATAAGTCAACCATTCTAGCATACACTTATGAGCTTACCCTAGAATTGTATAAAAGAGACAAATTTCCAAAAAATGAGCCATATCGATACATCAAACATGTACCTTCTCTTCTTGAGTCCATGATTCTAAAGTGTCAATGCAATTGGATTTCATCAATGCATTCTTTCATTGCACAACAACATTGATAAAAATCGAATATATAAACTAAAAGACTCTCCAGGTGAGATACCTGGAGAGTGTACAAACACTCATACAATACACACGTTTTTATACAATTAGGAGAACAACCTAATACATATAGGCTTTCTCATAATCAGTGTGGTTTCAACCACTTCCTAAATAGTAGGATCTGAGATCTAGATTAGAGTCTCAATCCTATCATCATCATAACAGTAATCTAAGTTTAGTTTTCTCCATTAATTCCAACACTCCCGCTTAATGGAGAAAGGGTATTGAACAGTAACATATGTCTGTTGGTCGAGTCTCAGATAGGTTTGCAATTAAAACATGAAACAACTTGGTAACAAAGGTTTTCATTTTTGTCTTTTCGTAGCAAAGCCCATACTTGTTCATCTTGAGTCGAGGCTTCATCATTGCTTTCCTCGCCATGAGGTAGTGATATATCTTCACCTCATTTCTTCCCTAGTGATGGAAATATTGACTTCTTATTCTCGCCCTTCTCAAGATTATGACAAGAGGGATAGGATAATTTTCCCTCTCACTATTTCTGGTGTCAATCATCTGAAAGTTAGCTATGATGTCTTCATCATTCATTGATGTAACGCCTGCAAACATAGAAATATTAATAAGATCATCACAATTTAAATTTAAATTCTCTCCAGCTTTGTCTTCTTCTGCCACGTCTTTGCAATCAGCTTCATATGGCTCATCCAATTGATCTTCAACACTTTGTTCCTCTTCACACCCTTCATGAAGATCAGCTCATAAATCTTGCACAACAGACTATGCCTTTTGATTCTCGTGGTCATCAACATAACCACATTTTTCTGAAATTTCTTCTGACTCGAACATAGTGCCCATGCTAATTCCAAATGCCAACATTAGAAAATTATCATCAATTATAAGAAGAAATTTCAGCGTAAATCACATTCAGAAAATCATTGTCAACGCGTTTCGAACCAACCAGTGTGGTTCATCGTCAAGACAAGTTGAAAAATCAGATCTATCTTTGCCTGTTAAATACTTTGAGCAAAGCCTCCAACGGCTAACTAGGACAACGTTTAAATTTGACTAGGGACTAGGGTCAAACAAACGAGTTATAAATTAAAAGTAAATAAGGGACCTTACCTATATATAAATTATATGTATAAAGTAAATTTAATTAAATTGGTTGTTTAATAAATCGTTAAAAGTATTAACCATT
>APFE030860680.1:62229-159874 GCA_000404065.3 Pinus taeda
GACTACCTCTCATGGAAATGGTCATACGTGAATGACTTACTTAACGCAGTTGAATCCCAAAATGATATCTAATATAATGCACTGCGTAATCCCCCATACTATGATGGTTTAACTGACATGGATAAGTTTTTGGATGCGTTTGAGCGTGAATTCCTTGAGCATCACAACTTCCAAGCATTATATTTGGCACTATGTGCTACGCCTGCACGATGGTGGGGTATGTACAAGGATAGATTTGATGGATGGAGAGATTATAGAAGGATGATGAGGTTGCGGTTTGGTCGACCTAACATTTCATTAACTAAGAAATATGATGGGAGGGATGACTTGCGTGATCACATAGCAAAGTGGACTAAATCTTATGGAATGAAGCCGCAGCCAAATGGGTACACTTGTTTTACCATAATTTAGACACAATCCCCATGAACTGGTATTTGGAGATAGAGCTATGCCATGGAACCATGAAGTGGGATATATTAAGAGAAGGGTTCTTATTGACCTTCAATTTTGAATATGGTTTTTAGAGCATTGATGAAGACCTACAGGAGATTAAGGCAGTTATCTTTAGAACAATGCAAGAACCTCTGGAATGGATCCATCTAGATTGGGGCACCCAGCTGCACCATGCACTAGAATGTTATAATGTGATCGCTAAAGAGGAGGATGAAGATCCAAGAAACATTAATATTCCAGAGGACGAAGGGCATCGTGAAGCCAAGGGCCCACAAATAGACAACCCCAACATCACCGTGCTGTTGAAAACCAAGCAAGTGAACATTGGGACTGAAGCAGAACCAAAATTTGCAAAGATTGGAGATTACTGGGATGACGCTACTGTGGATAAGGTTGTTGAGTTACTTCATGAATATCAGGATCTATTTTTTACAAAATTTTTGAACTTAAAGGGCATAATAGGAGACTTGGGCATTATGAAAATAACTCTGAAACTGGATGTGAAGCCTGTTAAACATAGATTGTATCACTTGAATCCTAAGTATAAGGAAAAGGTTCGCTTGGAGTTGGATAAGATGCTGGAAGCAGACATCATAGAACCAATTGAAGAATCTGATTGGGTGAACCCCATGGCGGTTCATGAGAAGAAACAAAAGGGTGAAATAAGGATTTGCGTAGATTTGCGGAAGCTTAATGATGCCTGTGTCCATGTTCCATTTTCGACACCATTTACTGATGAGGTATTAGACAATGTTGGAGGGTAGGAGGCCTACTCGTTCACTGATGGATTTTCGGGGTACCATCAGATTAAGATCATGCTTGAGGATAGGAGCAAAATGACCTTTGCGATGGAATGGGGTTGTTTTCAATACACTGTAATGTTGTTTGGACTCAAGAATGTGCCTGTGATATTTTCTCACATAGTCATTGAAGCATTTAAGGAGTTTATTCATAAATTCTTGGAAGTGTACTTTGATGACTAGATGGTGTTCGGACTAGTAAAGCGCCATGTAGCAAGTCTGCGCTTGATGTTGGATACATGTCACATATACCAGATCACACTGAATATGAAGAAATGCATATTCCGTGTTCCCTTCGGAATCTTGCTGGGTCATTTGGTGTGCAAGCAAGGGTTGTTGGTGGACCCTGCCAATAATGCGGTGATAGTGAATCTGGAGACCGAGACCTCGAAGAACATAAAGTAGCTAAGTGCAACATTGGGACATATAGGATATTATAGAAAATTTATCAAGGCACATGCTCATATTACCGTGCCTATGGACAAGCTGCTGAAGAAGGACACAACATTCTATTGGGATGAAGAATGCTAGCGCAACTTAGATGTTTTGAAAGAAAATATGGTCACCACGTCGATCTTGGTATTCCCAGATTGGAAGAAGTAATTTCACGTACATGTTGATGCCTCTTGCATTGTGTTGGGTGCAATGTTAATGTAAGACAATGAAGGAGAAATGGACCACCCTATAGCCTTCGCCAGTAGGAAATTATCGAAGGTTGAGAAGAATTATTCAACAACGCAGTGCGAAGGATTGGCCATGGTGTACGTGCTACAAAAGTTTAGGCACTATCTGTTAGGAGGGCATTTCAAGATGCACACAGAACATTCTGCCTTGAAATACTTGGTTAATAAGCCTGTGCTGGGGGGGAAGATCTACAAATTGTTGCCGCTATTCCAGGAATATGACTTTGAGGTCATTGTGAAGCTAGGGAAGTTGAATGCAGGACTTGAACATCTATCATGGATCTAAATGGGAGAGGAGCCTACTAATTTGGAGGAAGGGTTGCTAGATGTGCATCTTTTTGTGGTGCGCATAGTGGATAACCACTTTGCAGATATTATTCGCTTTTAGTGCGTGCAACAAATTTTTTAGTGATTGCAAGACATTTGTATAAGATGGGTTCTAATGAAATATTGCGAAGATATGTGCCCGATTTTGAGAGAAATAGAATTCTTGCTGAGGTTCATGGAGGGGCTACAGGAGGATACTATGCAGGAAAAGAAACTGTGCAGAAGGTTTTGCGTGCAAGGCTATGGTGGCCAACATTGCATAAGGATTCCAAAGCATATTGTAAGGCATGAGATGTGTGTCAGAGAATGAGCAGACCATCACGAAGGGATGAATTGCCATTACAACCTCAAGTATCATTGCATCCATTTGAAAAATGGCTGATTGATTTTGTTGGTCCAATTTAGCCCCTAGGTAAGAAGACAAGTGCACACTACATCATCACCGTGACAGAGTATCTAACCAGATGGGAAAAGGCACAACTGGCTAAGGATTGTACAGGGGCTACAACAATGAAGTTTTTGTTTGAATATGTCTTAACTAGGTTTGGCTGCCCGAAAGTGTTGATGAGCGATAGAGGTACACAATTTTTGAACGAAACGGTCAACACGCTGACAAAATAATTCTAGGTCTACCATCAAAAGGGTACACCATATCATCCACACGCCAATGGAATTATTGAAGCATTCAACAAGATTTTTGAAAATACACTGATGAAGATCTGCAATGAGCAATGAAATGATTGGGATGTGTGCGTACCTGCAATTCTATGGGTGTATAGGACTACTTGCAAGAAGTTGACAGGACAAACACTGTTTAGATTGGCCTATGGTGTAGAAGCTATGATGCTAGTGGAGTATATCGTGCCTAGTCTGAGCATAGCAACTCTCACAGGTATGGCAGATTGTGAAGCCATGGAGGAACGACTCGCACAACTGATGGAGCTTGAAGAGGACCGATTCTTGGCAGGTTTCCATTAGCAAGTGTAGAAGGAACACGAGAAAGCATGGCATGATCAACACATCAAGCTTCACACATTCAAGGTAAACGACCTGGTCTTGTTATATGATAGTAAGTTTACTAAATTTCCAGACAAATTTTAGAGGCATTGGAAATAAATTATAGATGGAGGCGCAGTTCAGCTCGCAAAGCTAAATGGAGAACCTTTTCCAAGAAGAGTGAATGGAAGCTGATTGAAGCTGTATACAGGAGATCCCGCGCAATGACTATATGGTGGAAGGACAATCTTAGTGCTCCAGGTAGTTGCAAGGGAGTGCGAGACTATAAACTACACTACTAGGATCAAAGGACTATGCAGTAGGCGGGCTGTGCGGAAGATGGTGAAGTTGCAACATATGAGGCTGCGTTATGAAGGGAGGTGCAGCGCAACATGGCAACAAAGTGATCGTTGGAGTCACTGTTCATGACTTGACAGCTAGAAGATGGTTAAGAGGAGTGGGCCAGCATTTAAGGCTAAAATATTTGAAGATCTACTGCCAAAACAACATTAACAGTTGAAATTTGGGGGGAACGGTTGAATTTGAATTCAAAAAACCCTATAAATTATGCGTGCCGATCCAACAAAGAACACTTCGCACACTTGGACATTTTGCTAAAACTTTCTATCTGTTGCTTATGAGCTGAGTTTTTTGGGAGGAATTCTTCACCCACATAGATGTTTCCCTAGAAGCCTGTGAGGTATTTATGGAGAGGATGACTACCACCAACCCTGAAGAAGCTTTGAGTTTGGAAGACGCTGTATCTGACACCCTAGGCCCTAAAATATCCAGTGCTAAAGCTATGCTTACGGTGCCCACAACACCAAGGTCGCCAAGGATGAAACAATTCATGGCAAAGGAAAAACAACCTACAACAAAAGAGAAGCCGAAGAAGTTAGTATAGATACGCGCTTCCACCAGGAAGCATACTGTGACACCAACCCAGAAGAAAGATAAACAACTGGCCAAAGATAAGCAGATGGTTGTAGAACTCGAGGTGGAAGAAGGCTAAGGAATGGAGGATATCAATGCCGAATGTGAAAATCCCATCACAAAGATCCCTGGGTACATCCCTACGAGAAAGGGGAAAGAAAAGATCACCAAGACCCCGACTTGGACAAATTCACCATCTCCATGCCCCTGCTACTTGAGCAGGTGCCTTTTGAAGGTCTGCGGCTTGCGTGAGTCCCGTTATCGAAGATGGAGGACTGGGACCTAGCGGATCATGCTAAGTTCCCACACTTAGCGATGAATAACTTCAGGAAACGAGTGTACTACAAAGACATGAGTGTGATAGTACTGTAAATGAAGGAAATGGTCTGTGGTGCATAGAAATTTGGGCTTCTCAACTTGCTTTGGGTGCCACATTACCACCACACCCCAATTAACATAGCTTGCAAACGCCAGTTGCTCACTCTGGTGCATGATGGGTGTTTATGGCTAGGAGGGCCTATACCCATCACCAATATGCTTATTCATAGGATTACATGCCTGTCGCATAAAGGTTTGAACTTGGCCAAGGAGTTTGGTAGAAAAATCAGGGAAAAGGACCTTGCAAAGAGAATGAAGAAGGATTATGAACTGGTGAAAAAGTTGTGCGGATACTCAATCACCTCCATAAATGACCCCACAGTTTAGTTGGCCACATAGATAATGGTCAGAAAGGTGATGAGGAAATGCCACGCGGATGAAGTTCCAGTACCTGTAGTGTCTCTAGCATCTCAGTGCGTGAATGGCATACTGTTCAATTGGTCTAGGTATTTATGCCAAGAATTCCTCAAAAATTTCCACGAAGCCCAGGATGAGACCAAGCCGTTCCATTATGCTTGGTTACTACTCTCCATTGTATTGTTTGCGTGGGAACTGCCGAAGGATAGCTAGTTCCCTCCATTAGAAGAAGGATTACTAGAAGCAGCACAATTTGCATCACTATGGACCACAGAGGACCTCACACGAATCACAGAGACTAAGACTTTTGGGTCCTGATGGAAGAAAGTCTTCGCATGGCAGTTAACTAGTGCCCAAGGTTGTCCCCAACCTTGTACACATAGCTGTCAGCCTACGCAACCTTCAAGGCTGACTTTCATCGGGTATATATCCACGCATGGAAGGATCCCTCACAGAAGTGGCATGATTTTCCATATTTGGTAACAGAGACCGATGTGTAGGAGGTAGTGGATTGCTGGCCCGCCAAGTGGCGTTCCCCTTTAGATCTAGCTGCCGTGCCAAGCATAGGTGTAGAGAGTGTGACCACAATGAAAAGGAAGGAGGCAACTAAGAAGGCTATGTAGAACTTGGCTATGCTGAAAAAGAAAGATGCTGTAGAGAAAGCTTGGGTTGAGAAGAAGCGTGCTGCCACAGAGAAGTCACAGTAGAAGCAACGCGAGACCCAGAAAGGTGACAAGTAACCTTCACTAGCAACAAAAATAGAAACAGGGCAAGGCGACGAAGGCGAGGAAGGATAGTGCACCACCGTCCTTCTGAAAAGGCGTGAGTTGGACCAACAAACTAGATCAAGCAAGAAGAAGAAAGGCCAAAAAACGTAGGTCAAGCCCATGGTGCTCATAGAAACTGATCTGGATGAGATCGGTGATAAAGTCCATGATGCTGCAACAGAAGTGTTGTAGCAACTGGAACAACAATACTTGCAAACATTGGGTAGAGTTCAGAAGGATCTTCGCGAGTTGCAGCTCCAAGCTACCTAGATCCAAGCAGATGTTGGGAAAGTGAGTGGCTTAGAAAGCACTTCAACGTGAGGTTAGAGTACATGTGTCGAGATAATTTCATGGCCGTTGCAGGATGTGTGAGTCTTCTCATTTCCTACAGGTTCAGTCCACGCTAACACAGAGGAACAACACACCCTTCTTGATAGAGTAATAAATATGGGCCTGAATCTTGCTGTAATGCAATTAGAGTTGTTGCATGTAGTATTGCAACGAGTCATGGAGGAACTTTGCATCCGGGAACATCGAGCACTCAGTGTTGTTAGCGAAATCAAGGTTAATAATAAACAACTATTCACTGAGAAGATGTAGGTTCTACAGGAAAAGGAGGCACTCTAGGCGCACAGTTCACGAATGGAGTCAGCAGTCGCAGAGGCTTGCAGAACTGTGCTTGAGCTACATATTCCAGAGGACACACAACCAAAAGCGAAGATTAGAAAATTAGCTGCTAGTGTGCGCGAGGCCAAAGCTGAGGTTAATCAAGTTCAATTTGAAATCAACATGAAGATCACTGAGTTGCATTCAAAGATGCAGCCATCGACTTCGCCGGAGGTTCGGGAGCAACGCAGAGCCATGATCAAGGAAGGACTTGCTACTTTGGAGGCCACAGTTGCAGACTCCACAACAGTATTTGAGCAGGACATGGAGTTGGTCACCAATATGTAGGAGGATCCAAACCTGCAGACACTGAATAATGAGATCAGGGAGTTGCAGAAGTAGTATGATGAAGTCAAGGCAATAGAGCACTCCATTGCACCAGCACAACACCTAGACAAGTTGCAGGAGGGCAAGCAACTCCTCACGCAGGTAGAAGCAACACATAAGAAGTAGGCCTTGCTTAAGGCCAAGATAGAGCCTTGGTTGGAAGAAGCTTATTAGGTCTCGACAACTATCCAAGATAAGCCGAAGGGCTTGCAATAGATGCAATCGACGATGAGGCTAGCCACAAAGGGACCAATTATAGAGAAGCTAGTGGAAGAGATCAAGTAGGCATCCACTCAAAGTGCTACCGAAGTTGTTGTAGTTTAGGTAGAGCTGGGGGATCTTTTCAGTAGGATCCCAGTGCTAGCCAAGTGACTTGAGGACGAGTCACGATCTTTGTGCTGGGGGCATATTGGGATGGGGTCCCCTGGGTCAGTTTTGGGGTTAAGATAACCTAAGTTTTGATGTAATTTTTGTAAATAATGTAAAGTCTCCGTGATTTGTGGATGCAGAGCACGTAGATGGTTAGGAGTCAAAGGGTGTAGAAATTCCCACTGTAGATCAACAGATTATGCAATATACTAAAACACAAATACAATATCTACTTCTACAACACTTTATGGAAGCTTAATTGAATTGAGCAAGATCAAGAGAACATATATAATTGAGAATGAGAAATCAATCACACATAACACAGAAGAATAACCCGGGGAAAGCCTCAGCCCAAAAACCCAACCTCTGTATTATCATATAAGTGGAAATATGTTCAAGTTACAAAAAGAATCAGCTCTCAAGCTATCCTGCTCTCTCTACAATCAAGCAATACTGCTCATAAACAGTCAAAGGCTCTCACAACCTTCTCCTCTACCCTCCAAGCCTCCTATTTCCTTGCGCAATTTTTCCCCGGGTCCTGATCTGAATTTGAAACTACTTGAAAGAGGTTTGCAAGGTATTCAATTCAGTAGTAAACATGTTCAAAAGATTCCCATGTCTTGCAGTAAAGAAACAAATGAAATTTTCAGCTGTTCATGATCCATTCAAGCATAGCAGAATTATTTCCTTTTACTGTTTAACACATTAAAACGAATTTGTTCTGCAAAATAAATCAACCACATATGCAAAAGAAGTTGATGAAGTAGTTCACCCCTCCTGGGCTACGTCTGCTGGGTCCAAGGCTCCTAAATGGGTCAGCCCTCGTTTTAATTAAATGCTCAAAATGAAATTACAGCTGAATAGAAGTCTCTACAGGTGAAATAGACTGTAAAATCAGATTCAGAACACATGAATCCTTCAGGATTGACTGCTGGTTCACCTCCAATGGATACCTGCAACCTGAAACAATTCTCTCAATTCTGGGCCCTGGTGGCTCCTAGAACTTCCACGGCTCCAAAACCTGTGCAAATGACCTCCGATGGCTGAAAGACCTATGCCAATGGCTTCAGAACGTCCAAAATACCCAAAATAAAAAAACAATTTATCCAAAACCGCCTTTCCTAGCCAAAGTTATGGCCATTTAATGATAACTGCCAGTTTCCCCTAAAAGAACTCCAGCTAACTTTAGTGGAGGCCAGTTAGCTCCGCCAAATCTGGGCGTCCGCCAAATTTGGTGCCACCGCCAACAATCCCGCCAACTTCGCCTTAACCGCCAGCTAAACTTTCGCATGTGACCGTTTGAGTTAACTCGGTGGTTTGTGCATAGGATTCCGCGCTGGTGGTTAGGTGCTGGCCCACGGTTCTGGGCTCGGTCATATGGCATGGGAGGGGCTGGCCCTTAGGGGCTGGCCCCCCAACTTTTCCCGCCCGCCACAATTTAAACTTTAACTATTCCATCTTTCCGTTATAATTCAACTTTGACCGTTGTGGCCCAACGGTAACGTGTTAACCTTGTTCAATGGAGGTCGGGGGTTCAATCCACAACCCCACCAAATTTTACCATATGCGCCCATTGCTTACATCACCTGAGCCAAGTGGCGGCCTCCGGGCTTGCCACGTGGCAGATTTTTGATTGGCCCATTCAAAGGAATATTCCATGGAATATTCCCAAGGAATATTCTGTGGAATATTCTTTTTTAATTTTTTTTTTGAAAATTCAAAAATTAAGGGTCATTGGGCGATTTTTTTTTTGACGTAACTTTCACATACGAAGAACGTTTTTCGAATCGTTTGCGGCACCAGAATCGGGAGGACGAGAAATATCCGATCGTTTAGGTTCAAGCCAATTTTGAGCACTTTCAATTTTGAGCATTTTACGACACTTGGGACATGAGCCCCTAATCACGCTTCCCCATTGGGAAGCTTTTGGACCCCAAAAGCCTTCAACTACCTGTTAAAGAGGTGAGGGTACAACACCCTCATTCTGTCCACCTCCATCCACTTTGCTTTGTTCGGTTTGCTGCCTTTGAGACCAACTCGAACATAATCTACATTGGCCCTCCTTGAAGTGCGTGTCCTTCTGTCAAGGATTGTATCTTCTTTCAGCTCATCTAAATATTCTGGCGAGAAATCTTCTATAGATGGCAGCTGAACAACGCTTTCATGATCAACAATCAAAGGAGGTTCATACAAACGTAAGTTCTCCACATTAACAACATAATACATTTGCATGTAGGAAGGAAAATCTAATTGAAAAACATTATTTCCAACCTTCTTGAGGATTTTGAATGGACCATAACGAATAGGCTTCAACTTTTTACCTTCTCCTTGCATTCTTTCCTTACTGATGTACAACCATACCTCATCCCCTTCTTGAAACTTGTGATCGACTCTATGCTTGTCGTGTCTTTCCTTATACTTGCCTTGACTTTTCTCAAGCTGTTCTTGAATTTGTTGATGTATTTGCTGAATTCTTTCAATGAATGAACAAGCTTTGTCAACATCACTATGTCCCTCAATGGCGACATATTTCTCAAGAATGAAATCAAGAGGCGATTTTGGCAAGTAACCAAAACAAGCTTCAAACGGTGAGGTGTTTGTGGAAGAGTGCTTGGCGCGGTTGTAAGCATGTTGTATGTAGTGCAAATGTTCATCCCAAAGCTTGGGATGCTTGCTGCAATATCCTCTCAAGAGGTGCACAATGTTTCTGTTCACAACTTCGGTTTGTCCATCTGTTTGTGGATGGAAAGAAGTACTTTTCTTCAACTTTGTGTCCATCATCTCCCATAAGTTGGACCAAAAATTTCCCACAAATCTGGAATCCCTGTCACTAATAATGGAAGTAGGCAACCCAAAGTGAATCCATACATGATGAAAAAATAATTCAGCAGTTTGTTCAGCAGTTATAGTTTTCTTACAAGGCATAAGTATACACATTTTGCTGAAACGATCAACTACTACATATAAATAATCATGCTGCTTTCTAGATTTTGGCAAACCTCCTACAAAATCCATAGAGATGCTCTCCCATGGTCTAGAAGGTACCGGCAAAAGAGTATACAAGCCAAGCTTCCTATTACTAGGCTTGCTTGTAGCACATAATGAACAACCTCTTATGAACCTTGAAACAGAATCTACCATGCGAGGCCAATAGCAATACCTCTGTAGATGTGCAACTGTTTTGCTTACACCAAAATGGCCAGCAATAAGAGAAGAATGAGCTTCTCTTATGACATTTATTCTCTCCCCCTGTGGTATACACAACTTCCCCAAATGAAACATCAAATTGTTATGCATGTGATAGTCATTTTCCTGTACATGATTCCCTTTACTCAAGCTAGCATACACATCTTTAAAGTCATCATCAGATGCATACTGTTCTATGTAACTATCATGTACAATGGAATCATTCTTAAGTAAAGTAACAACACCAATAATGGGCCTTGAAAGCATATCAACAACTTTATTCAGAGTACCTTTCTTGTACCTTATTACCAAATGGAACTGTTGCAAGAAGCCCATCCATCTGAAGTGTCGTGACTGTTGTAACTTGCTTTGTTATTGCAAGTACTGTAAGGGTTGATGGTCGGTATGTATAACAGTTTCTTTGCCCATCAAATAGTGTTTCCACTTTTTGACGCTTTGTACCAATGCATACAACTCCTTATCATAGGTAGGATAATTTACAACAGCACCATTAAAAGTTTCAGAATGAAAAGCAATAGGCTTAACATGCTGTAGAAGAACTGCACCCATGGCATAATCACTAGCATCGGTATCTCAAATGGCTGTCTCAAATCTGGTAATGCAAGGACCGGAGCTAAACTAATCTTCTCTTTCAAAGATTCGAAAGCTTTTTGCTGCTTGCCTCCCCATTGGAAAGCATGCTTCACACTTGTCACTGCATGCATAGGAGCTGCTATAGAAGAGAAGTTAGAGATGAACTTCGTCCAATATTGAGCTGCACCTAAAAAACTTCTTACCTCTGTTATGGATTTGGGAGTAGGCCAATTCACAATAGCCTCTATTTTAGTAGGATTAATCCTCAAAGCACCTTCTCCTACTATGTGTCCCAAATAAACCAAAGAAGTCTTTCCAAATTCACACTTTGACATTTTAAGAAATAACTGTTTCTTCTTCAAAACATCAAGTACTTTCCTAACATGCATGACATGATCTTCTCTAAACTTGCTGAAGATTAAGATGTCATCTAAGTAGACAGTAACGAAATCATCAAGAAAAGGACGCAAGACATCATCCATTACCCGCATGAAAGTTGCAGGTGCATTGCACAAACCAAACGACATCACAAGCCATTCAAAGAGTCCTTGTTTGGTTTTAAATGCTATCTTCCAAATGCCACTTTCTTCAATTCTTACTTGATGATATCCACTGCGCAAGTCTAACTTAGTGAAATATCGAGCATCTTTCAGTTGGTCTATCAAATCATCTATCCTTGGGAGTGGGTAACAATTCTTTACCGTTATCTTGTTCAAGGCCCTGAAATCAACACACATACGCCAAGTGCCATATTTCTTTGGAATCGGTACAATCGGTGACCCACATGGCGAAGTACTTGGCCTTATGAAACCCTTGTCCAAAAAGTCCTTGATTTGCTTCTTTATTTCAACATTCTCCTTAATAGACATGCGGTACATGCCTATGTTTGGAAGAGGACAATTTGGATGCAAATGGATTTCATGTTGAATCTCCCTCTTAGGAGGCAAACCTGTTGGCTCCTGAAACATCTCATGATATACATCAACCACATCATACAGATCTGATTTAAGTTTTGGATCACAATTTTCAAATGACTCATGATTCACATCAACCTTGGGCTTAATCATAAGAAGAACAAAATTCTTACTTGAATTGACCAGCCTTTTCACCTGTCCTGCATTCACCATCGCTATACTTGTCTTCTTGCGATGAGCTCTAACAATGAACTCCTTGCCATCTTTGAAAAGATGATATTTGTTTTCATGGCGATGGAAGATAGCTTTCCTATCAAACAAGTAAGGACTTCCCAAAACAATTCCTGCTATATCAAAAGGTACCACATCAAGTTCAACTGTGTCAATAAAATGTGTAGTAATTGCAAAGCGCAATGTGCACTTTCTTGAAACTTGTAAATTTGCATCCTTTGAAATCCATCCAAGTGGATATGGCTTCGGATGTGGAACGGTCTCAAGTTTAAGCTACTTGACCAAGTCTTCTGATATAAGGTTTGCTTGTGACCCACTATCAAAAAGTGTGTCAATCTTAGTATGTTTTGAAATCACCCTTACATGAAACAGTTCAATTCTTTCTTCTTCATTAGGAGCCTGTACATGATAGTTTGAGGTACTAGTGCTGGCTTGAATTTCCATTTCTTTTCCCTTCAATTTTTTCAAACCCATGGCTGTAATTTTGGTTTCATCACCTGAATCACCCCCTAAATCTTTTTGAGTAGATGTAGTAGCAACAATTTTTTGTTTCCCTTTGGATTTGTTAAATTGAGGTCTTTTTTCAGGATGTAATTTCCAATAGTTTTTCTCCTCATGGCCTGGTTTAGAACAGTGTTTACAGATCGCTTTCTCACTTTCCTGTTTGACAGATGCATTCTTTTTTCCCTTTCCCTTGGAGGTTTTCTCTTTGCTTTTCCCCTCATCGGGCTTGTTTCTACCCTCTTCAAATGTGTTTTTTCCCCTTGCCTCTAAATGCGTAGCTTGGACACAAACCTCATCCAAACTAGTAGGGTTAAACATCAAGATGGTGTGTCTAAGGCAGATATGCAGGCCACCAATATATTTCAACAAGGTGTCCTGGGTCTGTAAATCTACCCCTAACAAGAGAGCTCTTCTCCTGAATTCTTGGGTGTAGTCTTGGACATTCTGACCCTTAAGTTGTCTGAAATTTTGCCAGTTCATAATGGCTTTCTGCATGTGAGCAAGAGGATAAAATTGTTTTTTAATGGCTAACAGAAAGTCAGTCCATGTCAAGGTAACCTTACCAAATTTCTTGATCTCCTCTTTGGTCTTGGCCTCCCACCAGACCAATGCTGCTCCATCCATTCTCAAAGAAGCCAGCTGAATCTTTGTGGCATCATCATGCATATTCTGGATCCTCATGTAAACTTCCAACTGCCTAATCCAGTTGTTAAGATTTTCTGCATTCACTTCGCCATTAAACATAGGTAATTCGAATTTTACATCAAGCTTCAAAAAAGGACTTTTTCCAGAGGATCTATGTTTATGCACAGAAGAAGAAGACGAGGATGAAGAGGAAGGAGGTGACGATGGGGCTGGTGGATCACCATTACCTCCATGTCCTTTCTTGGAATGATCATCATCCTTCTTACCTCCTGAAGAACCCTCTCCTTCAAGTGGATGTTTGGACCCTTCTCCAGCCAATTTCTCATTTATTTCTTGGTACAATATCCTCACCATTTTAGTGAGGTCCAAGAAAGCTTTTCTGAAGACTCTTTCTTCTTCTCTTGGATCTGTGTTTGCAGGAATTTCTCCTTCCTGTTCAGACATCCTTGAAGCTTCTGCTGAGACTCTTGAGGGTGAAATTGAAGGTGAAGGTGATGGCTCTCTGGCTTTCCTCCTTGACTGAGGATTCTCCCGTTCTGTAGTCAACTGTCCTTCCCCTCTTTTAAGTTTCAACCTGGTAAGCATCAATACTTGCAAGACAGTTAGAAGATCTTTGCACAAAAACAATCAAAAGACAACTACACAAGAGATTGACTGAAAGAGCATTTATTTACTTTGCAATTGTATAACAAGAGCATTTCGAAGGCTTCCTGGCTCGTTTCAGGCTCTGTCTATTTCTTATTTGACTACTTTTGATATAAAGAAACAACAACATAGCTCTGATACCAACTTTATCTGAATTTGAAACTACTTGAAAGAGGTTTGCAAGGTATTCAATTCAGTAGTAAACATGTTCAAAATATTCCCATGTCTTGCAGTAAAGAAACAAATGAAATTTTCAGCTGTTCATGATCCATTCAAGCATAGCAGAATTATTTCCTTTTACTATTTAACACATTAAAATGAATTTTTTCTGCAAAAAAAATCAACCACAGATGCAAAAGAAGTTGATGAAGTAGTTCACCCCTCCTGGGCCACGTCTGCTGGGTCCAAGGCTCCCAAACGGGTCAGCCCTCATTTTAATTAAATGCTCAAAATGAAATTATAGCTAAATAGAAGTCTCTATAGGTGAAATAGACTGTAAAATCAGATTCAGAACACATGAATCCTTCAGGATTGACTGCTGGTTCACCTCCAATGGATACCTGCAACCTGAAACAGTTCTCTCAATACTGGGCCCTGGTGGCTCCTAGAACTTCCACGGCTCCAAAACCTACGAAAATGACCTCTGATGGCTGAAAGACCTATGCCAATGGCTTCAGAACGTCCAAAATACCCAAAATCAAAAAAACATTCATCCAAAACCGCCTTTCCTACCCAAAGTTATGGCCATTTAATGATAACTGCCAGTTTCCCCTAAAAGAACTCCAGCTAACTTTAGTGGAGGCCAGTTAGCTCCGCCAAATCTGGGCATCCACCAAATTTGGCGCCACTGCCAAAAATCCCGCCAACTTCGCCTTAACCTCCAACTAAACTTTCGCATGTGACCGTTTGAATTAACTCGGCGGTTTATGCATAGGATTCCGCACCTTTGGTTAGGTGTTGGCCCACGGTTCTGGGCTCGGTCATATGGCATGGGAGGGGCTGGCCCTTAGGGGTTGGCCCCCCAACTTTTCTTGCCCGCCACAATTTAAACTTTAACTATTCCATCTTTCCATTATAATTCAACGTTGATTGTTGTGGCCCAACGGTAACACGTTAACCTTGTTCAATGGAAGTTGGGGGTTCAATCCACAACCCCACCAAATTTTACCATATGCGCCCATTGCTTACATCACCTGAGCCACGTGGTGGCCTCCGGGCTTGCCACGTGGCAGATTTTGATTGGCCCATTCAAAGGAATATTCCCAAGGAATATTCCGTGGAATATTCTTTTTTTTAAATTTTTTTTGAAAATTCAAAAATTAAGGGTCATTGGGCGATTTTGTTTTTGACGTAACTTTCACATACGGTGACCGTTTTTCAAACCGTTTGTGGCACCGGAATCAGGAGGGCGAGCTCTATCCGGTCATTCAAGTTCGAGCCAATTTTGAGAACTTTCAATTTTGAGCATTTTATGACACTTGGGACATGAGCCCCTGATCAGGTCCAGTGCTTCCACTTGTGTGAATTCCCACCTCACACTACTCACTTGGCTCAAAAATAACTGCACAAACTTGAAGGAGATAAATCCTTCTGCATGGATGAGTTTCCTTTATAGGAAAAATTCATCCAACTGATAGTACACTGTCCCTCCTCTGATCTCAACTGGGTCTCTATCTGAACTGACATGCATGAGTTATTTATGAGAGAATATTCAGTTATCTGGAGAACAACACTTACATGCATACAAGCATTAACTAATTGAACTCACAATTAATTCAACAAACTGTTTGAATTAATCTAACTAGACTTGACTCAGTTAATCGAGCCAACTAATTTCAACAGAATATTATAACTCATCCTTATCTCTTTAATTGATGGATAGATTCCTCAATTAATGGAGAAACTGTTGCATGTCCCCACATAGACTTCATGTTTGATTTTATACAACTAATTAACTCATGGTGAATTAATTAATTAATTTAGAAATAGCAGCTAAGATCAAATTCGAATTTTACTTCAATATTTTAGTTCAGGGACTAACTAAAATATGAATCTATCCTGAACTGCTATTTTTTAGCAATGTTATTTATAACACTTTCATTTTTCATTCCTTGTTGCTATGTCCAACACTGGTACCCAAACTGCTATTTATAGTAGTGATATTTTTAGCAGTTCTATTTTTACCATTTCTTGTTGCTATTTTCAACACTCCCTCTCAACAAGAAAGGCATTCAACTCGAACCCAATCCTGAACCTTTGGAATGTTCTGCATGCAACACTTCTCCCAAGTGTTATTGCTCCAACAACTATAGAAACAAAAAAAAAACTCCCAACTGACCTCCCTGTTGGGCTAGAAACATCCTTTGATGCTGAAGCTTCCTCTGCTGTTGACAAGTTCTCCCTCTGTGACCTTTGAGCTGCTACAACACTTCATGCATCTTGCACCGTTGCATACCTCTCTATGCCTTTCTGCACTAGTGCAACGCTCCTATGCCTCTCGCATTGTTGCAGCCTGCTAGCTCTGCACAGTCTTGAGATTCCTGCACTGTAGCTCTCTTTGCCACTCCATTTGCATTTGCCTCTACCCACTCATCTAGTCCTGCTACTCCTCATTGGGGCTTCCGTAGCAAGGTCTAATCAAAGAGGTTGGGTACCTCAATGATCCTGCCCTTATTCCAACCTTCTTGGGACTGTCGCTCCACATCGCCCCACCTCTGAACTGGAGGTATGGATGCATGTGATCCCTCTGCCCACTTGGCTTGAAATTTGCCCCTACTAGAGGTCTCTGCATGAGTAGATGCCTCTACTCAATCTCCTCTTAGCTTCTGATCCAGGTGGATGTTGGTGGCCACCCACCTATCCCATTTGGACCCCCGTAACTGTCTCTTTCAGTTTTTCAGTTTCCGTAATTGTAGCACAATTTACTATTTTTAACAGTTTTTTCGGGTCCTGAACTTTCGGAGCCGTTTTGAGGCCCTAAACGACGAAATTCATCCTATGCGCAGTGCCACTGATCCTATGTGCAGTGCTTTTTCTAGGACAATTTTGGAAGGCTTCACAGAGTCCAAATCAGGTGTAGGATAGTATTTTGGAAAGAAAGATGAGTCTACTTTTTGGAACAACTTGAATTTCTGAATTTGGAATCTATTTGCCCCTCCAAATATTGATTATCCCAAGACTGCTTCCTGTGTGGCAAAAAAGTGGCAGAGAGGGCACCTTTTGGGTGTTTTTTGCCCTTTTGAAGACCTAGAACTTGTCCAAAATTCTCAGCCATTTCTGAGATTCCACATTTTCCCATGCTAATTACAAAAATACAAACTTTTTTTGCAAATGGATGCCCCCAACAAAAGCACAGTACCACCGCCTGTGTTGAAAATTTCTATGCGTAGCGCCACTGATTCTATTGGGTGCAAGATAGCGTGTTGGAAATTTTATCGATACTACTTTCCAAAAAATATTTAATTTTCCAATTTGGAGGTCATTTTCTCTGTCAAAATTCAAATCTCCGAAGACTTGTCAAAATCTGCAAAATGAGGCTACCTAAATGCAGAGTGTTGTTGCGATCATTTTTGGAAGTTCTTCCTCAACTCCCAATTGAGCTCATGATAGCTCATTGGAAATATATTTGTGTCTAGTAATCATTTAACTCATCACGAAAGTCATTTTGCCAACCAAGCTAGGAGAAATCTTGGTTTTCCCAAGGACGCTCCAGAAGTACATCAATTCTCTTGAGGCAACTGTATTGTTGACATTTCTCTAAAATCATGACACCTGTTTAAAAATTGAAGGAGGTTTTTCTTCCTTTGCCTATGATGGACAAACATCTCTCTCACTTTTTCCAAATTCATTTTTCCTTGCTCAAAAACATCATTTGTAAAACCTATCTCGATGTGTGGAACAGGGGATTTGTAGAAATTAAGGGAAATGAAGGGGATAAGGGGTTTCTAAATTCTTGAGAAACTTTTGGAAGGTAGGGAGGGATGTTGGGAAATAGGGGAAAGTGGAATTTCAAAGATTGAGTTAGGGGAAGGGATCCAAAAGTAAAAAACATAGGCTTAGCCTAGAAAATTGTCAAATTGTAGCAAGAAACTAGGGTTTGTGGGAAAATGGGGAATTTGATGGATATCAATTATGGTAAGTGTTTATTAAGGTAAATTAAGGATAGGGGTAGGTGTATGAGTATTAGGATGCAAGCTTTGTTGATGATTTGACCATACAAGAGAAATTACCTTCAAAACCCTAGGAGAGGGAAATGAGTCTTACCTAAGCACAACTGAAACACAAATCAGGTGTAAAATGACCCATTGGAACGTGAAATGATGATGACAAACCTTTGAATGATGGTACACTTAGCTGAATGGTGACATGGACCAACACTTGGAAGACTTTGGAAGGACTGAAAATTTAACCTAGACCTAATACCTAGTGACTAAATTTTACTTGACGACTCACTGAAATGACAAAATTTGACTTTTGCACCCTAAGACCACTTTGTAAGAGCATGTTTGATCACTGGTGGAAGGCTTCAAAGACTGACACTAATAAGCTCCAATAAAACCATTTATCATTTTTTGCTCCGCCCAAAAACCTACCTTATAACCTTAAATCTGCCTTTTCTTCGGATTCGGCTTCAACACTAATTTTTCTGTTTACACATTAAAATCGATGCAGAACACGTAAAGAAGAAATGAAAAGGAATTAACCCAATTTAATAAATCTATCGGGTCTGGAACCTAATCGTAAATCTCAATCGCCACTCTGAACATATACATAAGATGCCTTATGGACCCGCCAGAGTTTTAAACACATTATATATCATTTCGTGTCCAGCCCACCCATATGTAATCGGCATAGCCACACACACACACACACACACACACACACATATATTAAGATTTATGCGATATCACAGACTTGCCTTAATTATAAAACATAATATATATACTTTCAGGTCCGACCCGCAATTGCAAATCACAGTCGACATAAGTCATAAAAACTATGCGATGATCGCAGACTCGATGGGCTTATAAAATGCAACATATAATATTTCGGGTTCACTCCGCCATATCTCATCACAATCGGCGGAACCAATGTACATAAACCCTGCGATAAGAAAACTCGACAAAATTTATAAAGCATAATATACATATTTCAAGTCTCGACCTTTAACTTTATCTCTTGTTTCCTTTGTAAATCTGATATATTTATGCTTTGCAGTATATATATATTCAAATGTGTTTTCATATATTTTCGATATGTAATTACCATAAGAAAAATACTTTTACTTTTAGACTTTGCAAGGTAGAGAATATAAAGGGTTTCATTGAGGTTGAACACCCTTAATGATTTTTAGACCACACATTGTGATAAAAATGAATAATCAGATTAAACCCATTATAAGCTACAATGTTTGGCTCCAACTAGGGATAGCTCTTTTGCCATAGAAGAACTAAGAACCTCATATCAGTGCCTTATCCATTGGGCAGGGAATCATAAATTACTTCACGAAACTTAACTGTGTGAAAATTTTGTACTGTGAACCCATGACAATATCTGCAGTGATAAGATCCTTGTGCTTTCATAAAAAATATTAAGAATCATAGATCAGTAGCATTAGTTGGGCATGTAGTCCAAAACTGTGAAAACCCAAAAATCTAACAACTGAAACCTGACAGTCTTGAAGCTTGACACCTCTGCAAACCAGTTTCCATCTGAGAAAGTCACCCTTATTAATTAACTAATTCTTAAACTGAAGAACTACAACTGGAAACCAAATTCTCAACACCTGAGCTTATTTATGTACAAGTTCATACATATGTACATGATTGATCTCCATCAAGTGAATTTAATCTTCCAATGATACCATATTAGCATTTTAGTGCATAATATTGAACCATTCTACCAGTGAATCTTGAAAAAACAATTCATTTTGAGTTTCTCCTGAGTCCTAATGTTGTGATCCTGAATGTGTTCATCCTCTGAAACCTTCCCTAAGTCAACAACCACATCATTGGGGTTAGAAAACCTTTCAAGAGGAACATGTCCCTTTAGTAAAATATTATCCTTCAATTGAAAATTCTTCGGATTAACTATTAAATCTTTTAAACCACTGAGTTCTGCAAGTTATGTTGTTTCTTCTTTATCCTGATCAATTTCGATGCCCTGAAACTCTTCAACCATACTCAAAAACTCCTTAATCTGTTGCTCATCTTCAAAAACTTTCTAGTTCTTAACATTATTTGGAACGAAAGGTCTGTGTCTCATTTCTACCTCATATCTTAGCCTTGGATTAATAAGAGGCTTGAAAACACTAGCAGACATAGCCAATGAATCTGCTAGTTTATTCTTATTTCTTGGAATAAATTGAATGTTAAAAGCTTCAAAAAAGTTCTCAATAAAATCCCATACCTCATATATGTATACCCTAAGCCTAGGTTTCTTTGTTTGGAAATGATTTTTTATTTTCTTGATAATCATATATGAATCTCCAAAAGCAAAAATTGAGTTAACTCCCATATGTTTAGTTGTTTGTAGAGAAATAATCAAGGGGTCATATTCTGCCACATTTTTTGTTGCCTCAAACCCTAATTTGAAAGAAAAAGGGAACATATTACCTTTAGGTGCAATTAGAAGAAAACCAGCACCTGTTCCTTCCTTGGAATAAGCTCCATCAAAGAAGGATTTCCACACTCCTTTAGTTTGCATCTCTATAATTACATTGGCTGAACCAAGCTGCTTCTAATTATCTCCAGCCAGCTCTGCATTATCATATAGTGTGAAACAAGCAAAATCATCCTTATCCTAACTATATACAAGTGAATTGCTTGCTCCATATTTTGTAATTGTTTTTACAAACCTAATTCCTCTATATAATCTCGTCTCTTCCCCACCAAAAATAGGTATAATAGCATATGTAAAATCCAGTTTCAAAACACCACCCAATTTAGCCCCTGAGGACCTATATAGAAGCATTCCAAATCTATCAAGGATATCTGCTACTACTACATCCATACCCAAGCTTCTAGCTAGAATTTGAGCTAGTGACACTACCAGATCCTCAATAACCCCCAGACACTTGACTTTGCTCAAATCAAAAGAATACAAGTCCCTATAGGGTTTGGTAACTTGTAGATCTATTTGCTTCATCACTAACAAAGGCATAAGATTATGTGAAGCTCCCGAATGAAACATACAATTATGTAAGAGGAAGTCATGGAGAAATAAGGAAATATAAAAAGGAGGTAATGAAGGGTTTACTTCCTTTACATGTGGACCAAAAACAACTACTACTTTGTCTTCCTGCAGATTTAAAGTGTTATTTATAATCTCATTTTCTTTCAAACTAACAAACTGAGCAATCTCCTTTTGAAAAATAGGTAGAAAATACAATTCCGTAAGAGGAACCTGAATTCTTAACTTTTCCAACTCCAAGACTAAACAAGTGACCCTGTTTAGCAGTCCTTTCTTTCTCATGTTCACCTTTCTTCATGGTTGGAATTACTTGAGGAATTGAAACAAGTTTCTCCAAAGGAATTTTTTCAATTTGATATTGAGAAGAATCACCTTGAAGTATCTGTGTCTTTCCATTTGGATTTTGTTGTTGCTTTCCTTTATTTACTTGTTTTGCAAGCTAAGATTCTTGTGGAGTCACCTTTGGTGAGGAAGTTGAAACATGCTACTCACTTTCATTTTATTGATTTCTTGATCTCTTCCTCAATCTTAAATCATATTTATTATGTACTTCAGCCTACATAAAATCAAAGAATTTCTTGCAATATTCATCAATTTTATCATGAATGGCATATGTTTCATCGTATTCATACTCCTCTTCTTTGATACCAAGTTCATCTTCATCCACTGCATATAATGTAAAAATTTGATCTTCAGGATGCTCTTGGTTTTCAACAGGACCCACCTCTATATATAATGGTTCTTGAATTTGATCTTGATCTTTTCTTTCCTTTTGCGAGATTTGCAAAGGTTATCTTCTGAATTGGGGATTAAAGTTCTTATTATACTGTGTTTGTATCTGAGACTTCTTATTCTCTAACTCTAACCTATTTAACTTATTTGACATAGTTTTAATTACATTACACATATCCTCCAATGGTTAACTTTGAGAGGATTCTATCTTTGTCTTTCCCTTGTCTTGGGTAGGTTGTGTTTCTGGTGCTTTTTCTGCAGCCACGAGATTCGCTTCTATCTCTAAAGCATCTGTTTTGATTTTTTCAAGGGTTGGAGCTCTTCTTTCCCTTAATGTAAATCCAAAATTTGATTCAAAAGCCCCTGCAAAAGTTTTTTTTGCACGAGTAGGACGAGGCTTAATCTCTACTGGGAGACTATTGTACAATTTGTTAAATCTTCTGACAAATTTGGCCACAATTTCATCAGACTTCTCTTTATGGAATTAAACTCTGTTAATGAATACCCATGGTCTCTTTCTTCTCCCCATCTCTGAATAAACACATGTTCCTTCTCTTCCCAAGAAGGAATGGTATTATTGGGAAGTCCTTTGAACCATTTCCTTACTTCTCCATCTAGGGACTGAACAAAAAGTCTTTGAAAAACATCTAAATGTTCAACATTTAGGATTTCTACAAAACTACAAAATACTACTAAATGATTCTCTGTTGTCTATTCATCTTCTCCTGAAAAATGTGGAAGAGTTTTAAGGTAGTCCCATGCCATTTGATTGAAAGGTTGTGGTAGTTGAAGAGGTGCATACCTATTCACTATGAATGCAGGTGCTGCCATGTTTACTGAACTCTGATTACCAACAGATGTGGAACTTGATTCAGAAGTAAAAGGAATGTGCAAAGGAGGTAATGTGGTTCTTGGTTGAGGTTGGATAATTACAACAAGTAAATGAAAAGTAACAGACTCAAAATATTGGCCTTGACAGCTAGGTTCCTAAAATGAAGATGATGTAAAAGATGACTCTTTATCAGATGAATTTTCAAGTGAATTGTTACCTGATTCAGACAATGTAAGAATTGGTGTATTTGGAATCTTAGACCTTCCAACCCTCTTAGAAAATAGCCTTTTCGGATCTGAAAGAGCTTGAACCTTCTGTTGTGAAGTGTATGATCTTTTATGGGGTCTTCTTAAATCCATAATTATTACTTTTATTCAAAATAGCCAAATATTTCCTCCTCACTGAACAACCAGAGGAAAATATTAAAAACCCAGGGAAAATTGTTCTTGTCTTCTCTCCTCGACAGCAACGCCAACTAATGTTGTTCCTTAAGAAACCAATTTCTTGGCTGTAGGGAAATTGTGCTTAAGACATTAACAAATATTATTTAACGTCACCTATTTGTTGCTTAAATATATGTTGTGTCTTTAAATGAAGGACCTGGAAACTTGGTCTTTAACCCTTAGTACATGTATGAACAGAACATCTCATAATTCCATTCGTTGCTAGATATAAATGATGAATGAAGAAAGCTTGAAGGAAAAGTTAAAGATAGTATGCTGATCTTTCACAGAAACTACTATCCATCATTTAGAAGAATTATGGAAATGAGAACTGAATCATAGACAATATACTGGTCTTTCATAGAAACTATTATCTATAACTTAGAATGGAAGTGAGGATTTCAAGTATAGGAGCACTCTTTTAAGGAATTTTAACTTTATCTACATAAGCAAATAAATACTTGCAGCTTCATTACTATACTTGAAAAGAAGAGAACATAGCCTGACACATGATAGAGAAGGTTACAAAATTATAAGCAATAACTCATGGAAACTTTTGATGCTTTCATTAATCAATGATGATATCAGGAATACAGTGGCTGATTCTCTGGGTTCTCCAAAATTCCAACCCTTTCTTAGTAAACTTTTCTCTTTTTATATATTGTAGAACAATTATTGATTTCTAAAACTACCCAAATTATCTAACTTCTTTTCTAACTATATGAAGTAAAAAGTATTACAAAAATTCACAGAGGGTAAAAGACACCTCAAAGAACATGAAATAAGAAGGACATAAATGAATTCATAAGGGGATGATAACTACTGGCTTGCTCTATTGATCACTGCCAAATTCCTCTATAAATTCCCTAATGATGCTTAATTCGTTTTAGCCATAATGAAATGCATTTAGTTTGTATAATCCTAGGCTTACATTGATCTAAATTGGATCCTAAAACACTCTCTAAGTTTTCATGACTGTTTCAAATTATGGTAAAAGGTTCAAGTCTTGGAAAAAATCAAAGATATTAGAAGGAATCCTTGTAACAACTGCAGTTGTGGCTAGAGTGGAGCAACAAGGACCCTCGGTTGAGCGCACAGACCGTTGGCCCATGGTAACGTGAATTGGCACAAACTGGCAAAAGCAAAGGTGGAATCAAGAAACGGGGGTGGTCTCTGATACATGATTAGTGCTAATCACGTATCACTAGGCATCCCCCTTAGTGAAGGAAACCTCCAAAGTGCACGGACCTAAAATCGCTATAAATTTGGAAAAGTAACGCATTTGGTTCCATAGCGAGGAATTCCACAAACCGACAGGATATCGAAAGGCCTCGAGGTGGTAAGAAATTTTGACTGAGTCCCCACCCGATGCCACACATCGAGCGACACACGTCCGACGAATGAGAGAGGAAACCACCTACATCAGACAAGTAAACATCATGCAAATTGTCTACGTGATATGAAGGATGACAATAGGATATAGGGGGCCCAGATCAATAGTGGAGATGCATCCCGATGATTGAATGGATTTGACAAGTCAAAAATCAAGATGATAGGGGATTTAAATTCTGATGTGGATGATGAGTTGGAAAACAATTCATGATTCACAGGCGATCTTGAAGAAAACAAAATTAATGACCATTCAAAAAATGATTCAAGGAATCTGACACCTAGTTCATTGGGAAACATGTGGTGACCTCCCTGTGAGGCGTTACCCAGTGATGATGATGCAGAGTAGAGGAATTCAAGCAGACATAGGTAAAGAAACTAGAAGGATGGGAAGCAGAAACGAAGATTCAAAAAAACAGATTGGCTTTAAAGCCATGACCTGACAAAAGTAGAAAAAGCATAGAGAGGCAGACAAGAGCTAGCTAGATGTAGGAAGCTAATAGCAGAGAACAGAGAGTAGAAGGCAATATAACCTAAAGGTAGCATCAAGCCAAACAGATCCAGAGAGAGTCATAGAGTCTGTGTACTCCATTGAAGGCTTGAAAGGTTAAAGCAAACTCCTTGGCATAGGCCTGTCATACTATTGTGACCCTCAGAGGTCGAGTTTCAGTAAGGAGAGTCTGTGCACTCGATTGCTACTGACTTCATTCTATTTAGTGAGTCTCAAATTGAGCTCATTGTTGTAAAAACTCTGCTTGAAAACATAATCAAGAGGCCACCACCGAAAGGTTGGACTAGGAGACATAGCCCAAGAGCATTGGGTGAACTCCTTATTAAAATTGTTTTCTTTACATGTTTGACAATTATGTTTTCTCTGATTGCCTCAGTGTCTATGTATTCTAACAATCTTATCAATCTGTTGCATAAGTAACATAGGCAAATCCATGCACATGAGTCTGTAATACGTTTAATTCTTTGTCCTGGATAAATTCCAGATCAAGTGGTATCAGAGCTCTAGGTTACTAAGGTTATACAAGCTTGTGATGGATTTTGTTGTTGAATGCTAACTAGATCAAATCTTAAATTAGGAGAAGGAGCTAGTTGAAACTAACATGGAAATTGGAAGAGTCTATTCTAAGAGGGAAATGTTAGAAGAAAATCCCTTGGAATCAGACCCCCAGTTTATGGATAGTTTATTACCATGAGATCCATGGTGGAGGAAATGTATAGGGAATTTAAGAAAAATAGATATGAATATTCATCAAACTCCAAACAAGATAAAGTAGAAGAATCTCTCCTCCATGACCACTCTAAAGGTAAAGGGAAAGAAGAAAATTTTCTCACACCTCCTAATGGCCCTGAAAATAAAAAGAAGACATCTTTGATTAAATTAGATGTTAAGTTTGATTTACCAATATATGATGGAGAGTTTAATGAAGAGAAGCTGGATATTTCGATCAAATAGATTGATGCTTATTGCAGAGTGCAGAGCATTGACTCAGACAAGAGTAAGATTCAGATGGCCAACCTACGCCTTGGAGGAACTGCCTTGGTATGGTGGGAAGGCAGGACACAAGCTGACATGAAGAAACATGGTAAGATTCTTTCTGTCTGGAGTGAATTTGTTTCTACAATTAAAAAAAAATTCCATCCACTAGCCTACATGTAGCAAGCCATGATGAGCTAGCAAACTCTTCGAAAACTACAAGGGCAAAGTTTACAAGGTTACACCCAAGAATTTAGGAAAAGAGCTTTGATTCTAGGAATTTCTTTAGACTCACCTGAGACTCTGTTGAAGTCTATAGGTGGTCTACACAGCTACATGAGGCACACTTTCCTCATGTTTAATCCCACTAGCATAGATGAGGTATCCGTTTAGGTTATGCATCTAGAAGCTAGAGGTAAGAATGGGACCCCAGAAGTTGGGGGATTATCCAAACCCACTGCAAGAAAAAATAAGGAGAAAAGAAAACAGAAATGGAAAGAGAGGAAGGCAAACACTGTACAAAAAAGTAAGTCTTCATGCACTCACTATTAAAAGGATGGGCATGATGATGAACATTGCTGGATTTTGCATCCAGAGTTGAAACCTAAGAAGTTCGAGGGCAAGAATAAGAAGACTATTGTAACTATTCAAAAGGATTTGGGGTCAGACTCAGGAGATGAAGCAACAATCGCATCCATAGGTATAAAAGGTAAAAATTCTGAAGCATCTACTAGTAATTCTGCATAATCTACTGATAATGAAGAAAATGAGTGAAGAAAACATCAGCTTTTTGATATTCGAGTTATTTCCAATCATCAAAAGATTGATACTGTGTTTGATAGTGGCTCACAAGTAAATTTAGTTTCTCAAGCAATTGTAAAGAAGGTGGGATTACTAACCACACCTCACAAGAAACCATATCCACTAGGTTGGTTATGTGATAAAGAAAAGCTACAAGTGACTAGACAATGTAAACTTAAGCTTTCTTTTGGGTCAACATTTGTAGATGAGGTTGAGTTAGCTATAGTTCCTTTGGATATATGTGGAATTGTTTTAGGAAGTCCTTACTTGTATGATAGAAAAGTTATTTTATATAGAGCTGAGAACAAGTATCTACTCGTAAAGATGGAATCGAATATATTGTAAGAGCTCATAAGCTCAAGAATAATTATACTCTCATAAACTCAGGGAAGATGGAACGAATTGTAAATGCATGCAAACAATTTTTACTAACGGCTGTAAAGGAAAAGAAACCTGATAAAACCAATGTATTTGAGGGTTGTGATGCTAAACGACAAGCTGATTTATAAAAATTTGTTTGAAAATATGATATGTTGTTTCAAGAACCTAAAGGTCTACTGCCCAAATAGGAAATAGTGCATGTTATTAATTTGCAGCAAGATGGTCCATTTCCTAACATCAGAATGTACAGTTTGTCCGCTTTAGAGAATGCAGAAATCAAGAAGCAGGTATAGGATCTACTCTAGAAGGGGTTCATTAGACCTAGCACATCACCATGTGGGTCTCAAATTGTTTTGGTGAGAAAGAAAGATGGCTCGTGGAGAATGTGCATTGATTACCGTGCATTGAATAAGATAATGATAAAAAATCATTATCCCCTTCCTCGCATAGATGATCTATTAGATTATTTGGAAGAAGTTGTTTATTTTCCGAGTTAGACTTTCATAGTGGCTATCATCAGGTCAAAGTTGCAGAGCAAGATGCATGGAAAACTGCTTTCAAGACAAAGCAGGGATTGTATGAGTGGCTAGTTATGCCTTTTGGCTTAACTAATGCTCCTGCTACTTTCATGAGAGTAATGAATGATGTACTCATACCTTTTCTTGATGATTTTGTTATTGTATATCTGGATGACATTCTTATATTCAGAAAAATGTGGGAACAACATTTAAAGCATGTTAAGCAGACTCTAAATGTTTTGAAAAGAGAAAATCTTTATTTTAAACTCTCAAAATGTGAATTTGGCAAAACATATTTGAATTATTTGGGACATATAGGAGGGGTTGGTGAATTAAAGATAGATCCCTATAAGGTTGTAGTCATTATAAACTGGCCTAAACTCAAATCTGCTACATAAGTTAGAAGCTTCTTAGGAGCAGCACAATATTGGAGAAAGTTTATTTCTAACTTTTCATTAATTGCAACTCCCTTACATGATTTAACAGGATTGAACAAGGTGTTTCAGTGGGAACGCAAAAAATAGAAAACCTTCGACACCTTGAAAGAAAATATTAGTGCACCACCAATACTAGCACTGCCCAATCTTCAAAGACCATTTGAGATTGAAACAGATGCTAGTGACTATGCCATGGCAATAGTGTTGATGCATCACTGTAAACCCATATGTTATCATTCTGAGACATGTAATTCTGCAGCAGTTTACTATCCCACATATGATAAAGAAGTGTATGCATTAGTACAGAGTGTGAAAATGTGGAAACATTACTTAATGGGCAAAGAGATAGTTATACATATTGATCATCAACCACTTCAATATCTACACTCCCAAACTAAGTTGCAGCAATCAAGACACTATAGATGGATGGCTTTTCTACAAAAATTTCATTTAGTCATTAGATATAAAAAGGACATACAAAATAAAGTTGTAGATATGTTGTCCAGACCAATTATAAATGCATCTACTATAGTTAAGCATAATTCAGTATTGCATGAAAGCTAAATTGAACAATATGCTCGAGATATAGATTTTAAAGATGTATATGCAACTTTATGTCAAGGAAAACGAGTAGAAGAATTGGATTATCATGTTAAGGATGAACTCTTGTATCATTTTGGAAAGCTATGCATTCCACAAATTGAAAGAGTAAAGATAATTCAAGAAGCACACACTTCTCTAATATCAGGTCACTTTGGCGTAAGTAAAACAGTTGCACAGCTACAAATATTTTGTTATTGACCGAAAATTAATGAGACGGTTTCTAGATATGTAAGAGGGTGTACCATGTGTGCTAAAAGCAAGCGTAGCAATAAAAAACTAGGCTTGTACACTCCACTACCAATTCCTTCTCATACTTGGGAAAGTGTTTCCATGGACTTTGTTGGAGGGCTCCCTAAATATAGGAAAGCTCATGACTATTTATATGTTGTTGTGGATAGGATCAGCAAAATGTGTATTTTAATACCTTGTAACAAACATACTACAAATGAACAACTGCAAAGTTATTCTTTCAGCATGTATGGATTCATTTTGGATTACCCACTTCCATAATATCTGATCGAGATACCCGATTTGTTAGGAAATTTTGGTCAAGTTTATGGGAATTGATGGACACCAGGCTGAAGAAGAGCAGAGCTTTTCATTCACAAACAGATGGCCAAACGAAAGTGGTCAATAGGACAGTGATCCAGTTGCTCAGAGGCTATTGCAGCAAGCATCCCAAACTTTGCGATGAATATTTATGTTATGTGCAGCATGCTTACAACCGAGTTAAACATTCTTCTACACAAAGATCTCCTTTCAAGACCTATTTTGGTTTCATACCAAGGTATCCCTTGGATTTTTTCTTTGTAAGGACATAGCAATTGATGGACATAGTGATGTGGACAAGGCAACCAAGTTCATTGAAAAAATCCAAGAGATTCACTAGGCAATACAAGAATAGCTGGAAAAGAGACAAGCCAAGTACAAGGCAAGGCATGACAAGCATCAGATGGGGTATAGCTTCTAAGTTGGTGATTAAGTCTGGGTGTATTAGCAAAGATAGAATGCAAGGTGAAGGTAAGAAGTTGAAGCCAATAAGGTATGGACCTTCCAAGATACTTGAGAAAATTGGTGAGAATGCTTTTCGCCTTGATCTACCAACTTACATGGAGATCTACTCAATCGTTAATGCAGACAGTTTGACACTATTTGAACCTTCATTAATCGAAGATCTCAAAGAGTAGAGTCAATTTCCTTCTATTGATGATCTGTTGCCTGAATATCTTAATGAATTGCAAGAGCATACAGTTCTGGACAGGAAGGTAAGAGCTATGCACAGAGGGGATGTTGAATTCCTTAGGATTGAACTTAAAGGTTCAAAGCCAAGCAGTGTGAAATGGACAGAAATTGAGCAAGTGAGGAAGAAATACCCTCACTTGGTTGGTGCTTAAAAGAAAACCAACTTTCGGTGGTCCAAAAGCTTTTTCACTGGGAAGGTCATGATATGAACTGGATCATAAAACACTCTCCAAGTTTTTATGATTATTTGAAATTATGCTAAAAGATTCAACTCCTACCAAAAATCAAAGCTATCAGAAGGAATCCTCGTAACAGTTGTAGTTCTAGCTAGAGCGGAGCAATGAGGACCCTCGATCGAGTGCGTAGAATGTTGGCCCATGGTAACATGCACTAGCACAAACTGGAAAAACCTGAGGCCAAATCAAGAAATCCGGGTGGTTTTTGATATGCGATTAGTGCTTTAGCACTAATCATGTATCACAGGGCGTCCCCCTCGGTGAAGGAAAGCCCTGAAGTGTCTGGACCTGAAATCATTATAAATTCAGAAAAGAAATGCATTCAGTTCTGTAGCGTGGGATTCCACAAACTAGAAGGATATCGGAAGTCCTCGAGGCACTGACCAGTTTTGACTGAGTCCCGCCCGATGCCACACATCAAGTGACATGTGTCTAACAGATAAGAGAGAAAACCACCTGCATTGGATGGGTAAACATCGTGTGACTTGTCTTCTTGATATGAAGGATTACCGTAGGATCTGGGGGGCCCATATCAACGACAGATATGTGTCCCGATGACTGACCAAATTTGACAAGTCAAAAAGCAAGATGACAGGGGATTTGATGTCCAATGTTGATGATGAGCTGGCAAACAAATCATGATTCGTAGGCAATTTGAAGCAAACAGAATTAACGGCCATTCAAAAATGATTCAAGGAATCTGAAACCCAGTTCGTTGGGAAACAGGTGGCCACCTCCCTACGAGGCATTACCCAGTGATGATGACACAGAGCAGAGGAATTCGAATGGACAGAGGTAAGGAAACTAGAAGGTTGGGTAGAAGAAACGAATACTCAAAAGAAAAGACTAGCTTTAAAGCCATGACCTGACAGAAGAAGAGAAAAACATAGAGAGGCAGACAAGAGCTAGCTAGACATAGGAAGCTAATAGCAGAGAACCACAAGTAGAAGCGGAGCTGACCTGAAGACAGCATCGAGCCAGACAGAGCCAAAGAGAGTTAGAGACTCTATGTACTCCATTGAAGGTTTGATAAGTTCAAGAAAACTCCTCGGCATAGGCCTGTCATACTACTGTGACCCTCAGAGGTCGATTTTTAGCAAGGAGAGTCTATGCACTCCATTCCTACTGACTTCATTCTTTTAGTGAATCTTGAATCAAGCTCATTGTTGTAAAAACTCTTCTTGAAAACGTAATAGAGAGGCAACCACTGAAAGGCTGGACCAGGAGACGTAGCCCAGGAGCATTGGGTGAACTCCTTATTAAACTTGTTTTGTTTACATGTTTGACTGCTATGTTTTCTCTAATTGCCTCAGTGTCTATGTATTCTAGCAATCTTATCGATCTATTTCATAAGTAACATAGGCACATCCATGCACATGAGTCTGTAATACTTTTAATTCTTTTTCCTGGATAAATTCCAAATCATACATGGCCATTCTGATTGGCCAAAATGCAAAGAAACATACCGGATTATCTTCCTTTAGCTCCGGCTCTAACCCTAATTTTCCACTTTACACAGCGAAATTAATACGAAACTCTGATTAATACAGTACTCAAAAGAGTTAATTCTACTTTATAAATCTGGAAAATCCACCCGTACAGTGCTCCGTTGACTTCCGTTGCAAATCGCAATCGGCCCTTTCAAATGATATATCACTACAAAACTTAACTTTACGCACCTATTAAGCCTCATATGCATAAATCCTTCATATTTGTGCTATTTCTATTATATAACTTTTATAATAGAAATATGCCAATAAAAATGCTTTTTCGCTTTTAATACGGGCTTCAGACAATTATCGAGAAATACCTTTCCCGCGATAGATTTCCACCGTAGATTTGTGCTTAGCAGATCAGACAGTCTACAAAGGTTTTGGTTGGAACATAAGCCCGAAGAATAGCCACCCAAAATGGGTGGTTTCCTCTCTCCACCTGGTTGCTACATGTTAAATGCTGAGTGGGATCAGGTGAGCTCCAATAAAACCATTTATTGCTTTTTGCTTTGCCGAAAAGCCTGCCTTATAACTTTAAATATGCCTTTTCTTCGGATTCGACTTTAACATTAACTTTTTGGTTTATATAGCTAAATCGACACAAAACACATAAAGCAGAATTAAAAAGGAATTAACCCAATTTAATAAATCTATCAAGTCCAGAACCCAATCAAAAATCATAGTCGGCGGTGTGAACTTATACATAAGACGCCTTACGAACCCACCGGAGTTATTAAACACATTATATATCATTTCGGGTCTGGCCCACCCATATCACAATCGGCATAGCCACATATATATATATATATATATATATATATATATATTATATGTATATATATATTGATATAGTATAGTATATATGTATATAGTATATGATATGTATATGTATGTGTGTATATATATATATATATATATATACATATACATATACATATACATATATATATATAATATACATATACATATACATATACATATACATATATTAAGAGTTATTCTATATCGCGGACCCACCAGAATTATAAAACATAATATATAAACTTTCTGGTTCGGCCCACGATTGTAAATCGTGGTCAGCATAAGTAATAAATGCTATGCGATGATTGCGGACCCAACAGGCTTATAAAATGCAACATATAATATTTCAGGTCCAGTCTTCCATCGCTCATCGCAATCAGCATTACCAATATACATAAACCCTGCGATAAGCGTACCCGATGAACTTTATAAAACATAAGGTACATATTTCAGGTCTAGGATTTTAAATTTAACACTTGTTTCTTTTTTTAAATCTGATATATTTATCCTTTGCAGTATATATCTATATATATATATATATATATATATATATATATATATATTTATTCAAATGTGTTTTCATATATTTTCGATATGTAATTACCCCAAGCAAAATAATTTTACTTTTATACTTTACGGGGTAGAGAATATAAAGGGTTTCATTGAGGTTGAACCCCATTAATGATTTTTAGGCCACACATTGTGATAAAAATGAATAATAAGCTTAAACCCAATATAAGCTACAACAGGTGGGATGCCTTAAGGCCCTCCTTCTAATGAATATATTCCTATCGACGATAGATTAGCCTTCGAGGCATTGAAAGTGGTAATAAAGATTAGAGAGATTTAATACTTCATTGACCTCACCTCGCCCTTCTGTTTACGCTTGGCCTAGCATGGTTGCCTCCTGAACCTATTGCTCATCTGAGTTCAAAAGTCCACCATTGATGGCAGCTAACTCTACTAATCCTATCCACCAATGTGTTGGGAGCTTGTCCTACCGGCAACTATTCCTATACTAACTAGACTATTTTATTTTGCTCTTGTGCATGAATGATATAAGGCATTAACGAAACTAGTGTGTGGTCTCTCTTTCTGCTATCATTGCCTCAATAGATGAACTATTTCAAAGGTGACCTACCAAGCTATATTCTAAAGTCCCATAGCCCAGGATGGGACTCTGATTACTAAGGACCAATATCTGGTAGATGTGAAAGAAAGGGAATAAAAGGACGCCAAGGACTGAAATGGGAATACCTCGACTAGTCACAGCTGAAGGACAATGTCATCAACGACCGACAGAAGGATCCTATGTCATGAATAGTCCAGTGACATGAATTTACCTAGACATTGAGGGGACTGAGCCAGACAAAACTAGCATGGAGGCACCTCCCAAGGAGGAACAAATAAAGTGGGGAGGAGTTGTCCCTAGCAACACTACCAATGATGTTAACGGTTTTGGGACTATGTGGATGAGTGTAGGATATAGGGAACTTAAGCTAGGAACTCAAATGATAATGGATTTTTTATTTTTTGAAAGTAAAGCAGTGTTCTCTTCCTTCAACCTAGCTCTATCAAATCCGCCAATCAACTCTCTCATATACAGATCAATGGAGCACTTTGTACATTTCATAAGGCTAGATAAGTTTGGATACGGCTTTGAGTGGATCACAGTCTCCTTTGGAAGGGTCGTCTGATAATGATTTGGTGTTCATTCAATACAATAGGTTCAATAACCAAAATCCTTTCTGAACAATCTATGCTCATCACATGCACTTGAACCGAGAGACGACCATGGACATTGAGGATTATTTATGGAGGAGAATGTACCCACTAGAATGGGACACTGAGACTAGCTGAGATACACTGATACATACCAAAATAAGTTATGTTTATTATTTCCACCCCTAACCCATGTTTGGTTAAGTCAAATTATGGAAGTAGGTCAAACTAGTTCGGGTCAAGTTATATGAAAATCCAGTAGAAGCCAGTTCTTGGTATCTGCACCGCAAAATCTCATAATAAGAATTTTCACAGCCTTCTTGAATGACGTGAAGGAGGATGTTTAAGTAATTAGTAAGGAAAAGTAGTTTGGAATTAAGGTACAACCCTGAAAATAGAATCTTAAGAGCAATTTGTCACACTTGTGAGTGATACAAGATACAAGTGGTTGTGAATAAAGTCGAGGTAGTAAGTCTCGGTAGTGTGGTTATGCAAAAAACAATTGTGCAAACACTATAAAAAGTGAACATGTGAGGAGAAATGAGTAGGACTCGAAATAGGTAAGGATAATGAGGATTAAGTACTAGTGAAGGAAAAGGTAGAGGTTATGTGGTTAGTGGTATATGAGGTGTAGGTAGCTTTAGTAGCAGTGGCTTGTAATTCAATGAAGTCGAGACTCAGAGCAAGGAAATATCCACTCGTAATTATAATACGATGCACCTATAGAAAATATAGGTAGGGCTAAATGGAGCATACCTTCCATTTTAGCCCGCATCCCCTTCAATCCGAGAGTCATAGCCTACAAAAGTGTAGTAAGAAGGGCTAAAAATCCATTGAATTTTACCAGGTTATTGATCCACTAAAACCCATACCTAGCTAAGTTGTGGCATGAAGGAATTATCTAATAGGCATCTATATGGTTTTGTCTCTAGGCCCGATTAACATAAAATTGTAAATGTCCTATAGAAAAGAAGTAGTTTTAGCTATTGATGATGACGTAGGTATACGATTATTGGTTTTTTTGATTCATGAGTATATCAATATAAGTATCTCTGCATCGAAGTGGTGCTAATACAACAAATTGTAGACTTTTTTACATCATACACACACACACACACACACACACACACACACACACACATATATATATATATATATAATATGTGCAATTATGGAAAGAACTCAATTTGGGAATAAATAAATAAACGTATAACCATGGATATGAATTAAAGGTGTAAGGATAATATACCTATAGCTATCTAGTGTAGACGAGATATCCGAGTTGGATGGAAGAGCCTAAGGCAACAAAGGTAGGGGCTTCAAGGGAAAATCCATACTGGATAACCAGTGGTGTGAGCTACTGCTACTAATAGGATGGTGGTCATATCGTAGTAATAGTTAGATAGAGTATGTCTATTACCATTAGGCTAAGGTTATATCACTGTTATTATATGTTATGAAACCAACTCACAAAAAGATAGAAAATATGGATCAACACCTTACAAGTCAACCTTTGCGAGGGGGAAACATCCTTTACATTACACAAATGAACCATTATTGGATGATACAAATGAAGAAACCTCCTTTCTATATATAGGAGTCTAAGGGGTCACAATATAACCAAGATGACCTAACAATAATAACATAAAGGCACAAAAATAAAAATAGTGGGATTCTATGGGGCATAATAATAATAATAAGGGATATAATGACAATAGTAATGGGGGAATCACTAGTATTATAGGGACCTAACATGCCCCTCTCCTTCAAAAAAGTGTTGTCCTCAATGGTTCAGTAGTTCTGGATGCTACTGTATAAAATTCTAATCCTCCCATGTGGAATCTTCAATGGGTAAGTTCTTCCACTTGATGAGATACCCTGAAATTGATCGATTTCGTAGATGTTGATTTTTTCTTTCTTTGTGCTACATAGTAATTTGTCACCGACCTCATGTCAGTCCCCGAGTAACATCTCCACTATGTCATACATCAAATAAACATGTCCATATCTTCCCAATCATTCAAGAAGATCAAGAAAGTGCTCTATAATCCTGAAGACTGACCCTTTTACCTATGTTTCTGCATTGTCATAAGTAAGCATCATTATTATTGCGACGATTCTCTATGTTGAACTATAAGGTCGCATCATCATCGCAGGGGTACATCAGTGTCCTGTGATGGTCAGAATTTAGGGCTTGACACAAGTCCTCAAGATTCTTCTTGTGATGATTTGTCTGAATGCACTGCTTCCTTGTGACATCGTCCCTCAGCCCTAGTGTATGACTAGCGATGATCCAAATATGGAGAATTAGTTCAAACAAAATTCTTTTGGTTGATTCTAGAGCTAGTTGTTGGGTCAAAGGAGTTCGCCCTTCCTCCTCTGGGATGGTAGTTCCACCTTTTGAGAAACCTCCCTTAAGGATAAGCTCCCTCTCCTCCATTTCATGGAGGCTCTTCCTCCTATAAAATCACTCCCCATTGCTATGATTAGTCAGTTCTTGGTTTTTGGATTGAAGAAAATTAGCTAGCTTTGGTATGAGTTTGCAGTGTGAATTGATGATAGTTTAGCAATTGGTTGTGGATTTCCTTAGCCTTTTATTACAGCTTGTGAGTGAGAGAGAGAGTTATCATCCATTTGGGAGATCCATTCTTGAGAGTGAATGCTTGAAGAAACATACTGACTGGACCCTTCAAGAAGGCTTGTGATGTCAAAGCTTGGTTGTAAGCTTTGCTTTTGATTCATTTTAATACAATCAATGATGGTTTCATATGTCTTGTGTAGAATGTACTCGATAGCTTATGGTTCCTTGACTTTGTAAGTAAATAGATCATTGTTGTTCTCAATTACGTGTTTTGTTGTTCTCCTATGTTATTTCAAATTGATTTCTCATTGAGGAGAAGGAAATGATAGCTGGAGCAGTGCAACAAAAGCTTAATAAAACACCAATTTGAGGTAGGCTCTTTCAACAATGATTATTTAAGGAAATTGATTGTTTTTTTGTCTTACTGTGACTAGATCCACTCTAGGGCTAGAGGGGCTGCCTCTATCCATAGTGGGAACATTTCCTACATCACAAGTTGTCGACTCCACTGGGGAGTCCTTTGTATGTTTTATCTTGTTTGCTCTCATTTTTGTTTTTTATACAGTGTCTCTTGATTTTGGGGTTGAGCCATCAATATTCTAGGTTACCTGGGTCAATCTGGAGGTCCCTCTTCCTCTCTAAGAAATTAGTCTGGTGTCCTTCAGGTGTTTTTACTTTGTCTTTTCTCTAAATTGAGATCATCGTTGTAGATAGCTTAATAGCTGTGATTATGTTGTGTCTGTCCTCTTTCGTAAAGTTGTGTGTCACAGATAACCAATCGTACAATTGTGATGATTCCTGAAATCGGACCACTGCAAAAGATAGGCATATACCTGGGACGACGTCGCCCAGTTGCTAACTCTAGGCTTGTGACGATTAACTTTCTGTCTCGAGTTGCTTGTTATAGACCTGTGATGATTCCTATACAAGCTCTTTTTACAACTTTTCCTCATGAATCCATTAGTCTTGCTTATCCCATGCTGCTTCTTGTCTCTCATCAACTTGTTTTGATTTCTTTTTGTTAAGGCTTGTTTCTCTTTGGTTTCATTGAGTGAGTCTTGTGTTTTTAGACCTTGTGACCTAGCCCTATTAAAGGTTTCATCGAGAAGTCGTTTGCTTGGGTAACTTGTTTGTCCAAGGTTCATACGCAACCATCTTATTGATTTGCTTGAGGCTTTTTTGCTGCTTTTTTCTTGTAGATTGATTTTTAGTGTTCGTTATTGAACCGATTCTTCACATTGATTCTATTTCCTCACTATCAAACATAGATCACAATTGTTTGAATCAGTTAGGTTTAAACTTGCTTGTTTGTCATTTAAATTCCAAAAAAATCAAAATATTGCATTCATTTAGTCTATGAAAGTGAAAGTACATTTGCATTGCGAGTACATTGAAAGTGAACTTTAAATCTTTCATTAGTAGTATCGATCCATTATGAGTAGTGTATTGATGCATTGTGTTTCTTAAGTGCTTACATTTTCTTGTCTTGGTTTGTGTTTGCTTGGAAATGAACTCTTTACCTTCCTTTAAGTAGGTGTTCATCGAAAAAATTGAAGCTTTACTCATTGTAGCTGCATCCTAGCAATTGTTGAGATACATTCAGTAGGGCCTGAAAACTAAAACTTAATTCAAGATTAACTCTAAAATTAATTGAATGAACCTAACAATGCATTGGAACTTAATGCATGTTATCTAGAGGTCTAGGCTAAAGATGTGCTCTGTCATTGTTAAACCTAGTCACTATTGTTTTCGCTTAAGTTTGGGTGATTCCTCCTATGACTCAATAGCTGCTAACATGGACTTGTACTCCTCATATCGTCGAGTATATATTAGGAGACACCACTAGGTTATCATCCCACATCCATAGGAAGTTGAGTCTACTACCTTACGAACTGTAATGCACCGAACGCAGCATTCGGGAAGACTGACTACCATATGAAAAGTCCTTGGTCATTTTTCTTTCATTTGATCACCAAGGTGTATATGAAGTTTTGCAGTTTACCTGGTAAACCTCCTGTCTAGTTCTCTAGAGTAGTCACTTTTGTTCCTTTTCAACTCCTTAAAAGAAATGGATCATCTGAGAAATTATCCTTTCAGGCTCATTAAAAATTTGAAGGCGACTAGAGTCATATTTTGTCCTTTTTCTCGACTCTTTAAACATGAAAAGGTCAAGTTTTTTTCCTATGTCATAAAATTTATTCGGCCACACTCACATTTTCCTGGTTAATCTTGACTGTGTTTTAGTTTCCTTAGAATTATTTTCCTTGCTCGATTATCTCTTTTTCCCAGGAATTTTGAGTTAAATCATCCTGGCAGAATCACTGATCCTGTCTCCTATGCCAAGCGACCAAGGCTCTGTATCCCCTGTTGCTTCTGAGGTATCAACTATTAGTGATATCCTTCCTATTATTCTGAGTGTCCAACCTCTTAAATCTTGTGCTCTAGAAGGGGAACCTTACGATATCAATTGGAATCCTGTTTGGGAACCTTCAGAAGTGGACTTCTCAGTTTCTCCTCCTAGTGTTTTGGCTGTAATGTCTTCTTCCGACATGGATGAGACAACCCCCGTGACCAGTGAAGAGGAGATTATGTCAAGTGGCGAAATACCTCTCTCTACAGAACCTTTTCGCATGACTTCTCTTG
This sequence comes from Pinus taeda, assembly GCA_000404065.3. Lineage (NCBI taxonomy): Eukaryota > Viridiplantae > Streptophyta > Pinopsida > Pinales > Pinaceae > Pinus > Pinus taeda. Next base: position 101,536 of record APFE030860680.1, read on the forward strand.
GCATGAAACTACCTTTACGCTATCGCGCTTTGTCTAACATCATGAGTTCCCTATCTCTTAATTTGAGTTCTACGCAGTCTCGTACTATAGCTCCAACCTTAGAGCCTTTCGTGCCTCAGATTCACAATGTGTTTGTCACGCCTGTTCCAACCATACGTATTGTCTATGTGGCCTCTACAGCTACTATTGTTAGTGCTGTTGTTGCATCCATAGTGGTTACTGTTGTCACTGGTCCTTCAGTTGGTCCCACTAGTGATGGTCCTTCAGCTTCAACATCCGTAGTCGTTAATCCCACTGGCAGTGTTCTGCTCTCTTCCGATTTCATTCTAACAGGGTGGACATATGACCAATACATGTATGCTATTCAAAATCCGGATCCGCTAAATTTTTCAATTATTTCAATCCTTGAGGAGCTCATATTTATCATCTTGGATCCCTCCCACTTCAGCCTCTGGTTGAGGTTTCCATTCTGTTCTCTATTGCCTGGGGTCGTATCAATTATCATGGTGGCCAAGAGCAGCCTTCAGCTTTTCAAGGTCCCCCATATCAAGGGAAGTCGTATCAAGGGCAGTTGTATCAAGGGAAATTGTATTACGGGCAGTTGTATCAAGGGCAGTTGTATCAAGGGAAATTGTACTACAGGTAGCTGTATCAAGGGCAATCATATTACAGGCAGCCGTATCCAAGGCAACATTATCTAGAACATCATGCTAGCCTGCAAGGACAACCCTTACAGGGACAACCTTCGGCCTTCATAAGTTCCTCTTTTACTTACTTCGGGCAGCCTTCTGCTCAACCAAGTCAACCTCAAATCCAAACATGCCAACCTATTTCCCAACAAGGTCACCCCTCTGGAAAAATAGGCCAGCCTCAAATCCAGCAAGGCCAGCCTACTTTCCAGCCTCGGCAACCCTCTGGACAGGTAGGCTAGCCTCAGACTCAGCAAGGCCATCCTACTGTTTAGTTAGCTCAACACTCTAGTCAACCAGGCCAGCCTCAGCTTCAGCAAGCTCAACCTATTACCCAGCAAGCTCAACCTTTTGGACAAATAGGTCAACCTCAACATCAACAAGGCTAACCTTCTAACCATTTGGGACAACCTCAATTTCAACAAGGACATCCATCTCATAAGTTTAATCCATCTCCTGGTTAGTAGGGTGCTCAAACACTCATTGTTTCTCAAGCCCTACCCGGTTTCCAAACTCAAGCTGGACTCCAAACCCAACCTGGTCTCCAAACGCAAGTTGGATTTCAAACCCAACCTGCTTATGAAATGCAGCCTGGGCCTCAAGCGCAATTTGGAGCTCAACCACAATATGGTCTTCAACAACCCCAAGGGCAGCCTCAAACTACTCCATATCAAAATTATCAACAACCACAGGTCAATCCCTATCACAATTTTCACCAGCCTTATGCTGCTCCTGTTGGTCAGGTTGGTAATCAATGGGCTACTAGTAGTTAGAACCCGAGTTAACCATTCGGTTATACTTATAATCCCTATGGACGAAACCCTTATGGACAAAACCCTTATGGGAAAAATCCTTCTGGGGAAAACCAATGGGCGCAACAAGGAGAGGGATGGAACCCTAAATCTGGCTCTTATCAGAGGGCTATGATTTCCTCTAATCCTCAATTACCTTTTCTCACAACTTTGGAACTTCTTGATGTGTCCAAGCTGACGAACGATCCCATCCTTCACAATCCGTATTGGCCACCAGTTCTGACTAAAATTCTCGGTGATTGTCCCAAGTTTGACGGTAAATTTGGGGAGGATCCTCAAGCTCATGTCATGACTTATCACCTCTAGTAATCATCGAACTCATGGCTTGACGATTCTATCTGGCTCCATTTGTTCCAATGGAATCTCACTGGCTCTACTGCAAAATGGTATATTGAGCTTGCTCGTGGAACTTTCTAGGATTTCAACTCACTTATTATGGCATTTCTAACTCATTTTCAGTTTCCGATTCATTATGAAACAAGCACACACTTCCTTACATCTTTGAAATAGGACACGACCACGCATATCTCCAATCATATTCATGAATGGAGAAGGCGTCATCATTTGATTAAGTTTTGGATCCCTAATCAGCTTCCGACTATCGGTCCGATAGCCTGAGATATTTCTATGGGGGCATGTATTACTGAAGAGAAAGCTATCGTGTGTCCTCACTATCTTGACTTGGTTTATTCCTAGTCTAGTACATTGTATGATTATTTTCCCGATGCTCCGTCACTCGAAACTTCTAAGGCTCCATCAACGCCATCTGTTGATGGTGTCATCGGTTCCATTAGTTCATCCTCCCAGAAGTCTTTCGCACCCCCTGCGAAGAAAAAATATATTGCTCCAAATTACAATGCTTCTCAAGCCCCTTTTAATCCTAGTAAAACTTCCGAAGTCAATGCCGGCCAATCCACTACGGCAGAAAAGGCTTCAAAAGGTATGAAAAGGGTAAAGGCAAGAATAAAGCCAATCCACCAAAGCAGGACAGTCCTAAGCCTCCATCCTATGAAGGTACAAAACACAAACCCAAGTATCCTTGTCTCATCTATGACGAAGATCACTATACTAAGGATTTTCCTAGACAATATGAGGTTAGTCGTTTGCTTAAAGGCACCCCTAGAACTCCTGTTGTGCTTAAAGAGAATTTTCCCTCGCAACAAACTCAAATGGTGGTCGATCAACCCCAATCTTCTTCCACTTTTCGCTCCCAAGTTTTTATGGCTGGGACTATTCCCATTCATGTTAGTACTCGATTGAAATAATACCCTTCACCAGCCAAGAAGGAACCTGAAGCCCCTTCAAGTGTTCCTTCGTCCAGTATTTTTCCTCTCCATATCGAGCAGCCTAGTACTAAGTTAGTCATTCGACCTCGTCCCAAAGGAGTGCTCCAGAAGTCTTCTTACAACCCTAATTCTTGTGTGGCGCAACACTATAGCATTGTTGAGGACTTAGCCCAAGCCCCTTCGGCTACGTCCTCTTTGGAAGTCCTCCAGATTTCTCCCTCCCAGAGGAAGTCTTTGCTATCAGCCATTGGTGCCATTGACCTGGCCAATTTGGATTTGATCACTTTTAATCTTGATAATCATGTGTCGAGATTGCCTCATCAGATTGCTTTCCTCATTCAAGTCATCATTAACTCCAAGAATATTCATCGTATCATTATTGATGAGGGTGCCTCCACCTGCATCATGTCTATTGCTTGTTGGAAGCTATTGGTTCCCCAACATTAAGTCAATCTCCTAACACCTTGGAAGCCTTTGATAGAAGAGATTGCCATTCTTTTGGTATCCTCCTGCATTTTCCTATTACTCTGGAAGGGAAGACAGTTGAAGTTGAGGTCAAAGTTTTTGACACAAATTTTGACTTACAACCTTCTCTTAGGTCGAAGTTGGACATATACCGAGTTGTGGCTTCATCTCTATTTTGTGTCCTCTATTTTCCCCATTAAGGGAAAATTTTCATGGTTGACCAATTTTCCTTCTTCGCCTCTTCTTCTTTAGATGGAAATGTGCTTTTTGTGGAGCATACCTCTGTTCTGTATGAAAGCGTGGGTGCTGGAATTTTCAAAGATCCTACCCTTATGAGTGTCTTTTCACTCCCACCTCCCAATGTCGCTCCCATTAATATGATTTCTATCCATTCTGATCCTTGGGTTCTCCCTCCCATTGATCAGATAGATTCCTGGGTTGACATCATGCCGTTGAGTCCTGCCGAGCTCAACTATGTAGAAATTGTTTCTAGATCAGGTTCATCTTCCGATCCTGCTCCTTCAAGTAAGCCTCTCAACATGTATGTACAATCCCCTTGGCTCATAGATAGCATTTCTTCAGATCCGTTAATGGAGATCTTTCCTTCCAATGAGGAGATTATAGAGACTATGTCTTTTTAGGAGCCTCCCTGGCTCAATCATTACCATCGCTCCTCATTTCTCCCTAGCCATGGGGCCATCTACCTATCTTGAGAATTTTACTTCTTGTGTCCTTTCATAGCCCCTTCAGACACCTATTCAAGTTCATGAAGTTTTATCTGAAGGAAATATGGGGAACATTACACAAACGATGCCCATCAACATCTCTGTCAAGCTAGGGATCATTGAGAATATTCACATTGGAGTTACCTGTACTCCGGAGGGGATTCAACTTTATACCGATCTTTTCAGATAATTTCACAATGTTTTTTCTTGGTCATATGTAGAAATGCCTGGTATCGATCCTAGTATCGCCGTGCATGAGATCCCTACACACCCTGGTGCCAAGCCTGTTTGACAACATTTACGCCACGTGCACCTGAGAAAGGTTGCGGCTATTAAGGGCGAATTTCAAAAACTTCTCAAGGTCGGGTTTATTTACCCTATCCCACTCACTGATTGGGTCTCTAATATTGTCCCTATGAACAAAAAGCAAGGAACTATTATGGTTTGTGTTGACTATCGTGACATTAACCGTGCATGTCCAAAGGAGAATTATCATATGCCTTTCATCAACCAGCTCATCGACGATTATGCTGGGAGTGAGATCTATTCCTTTATCGACGGCTTTTCTGGTTAGACCTAGATTAATATTTCACCTGCCGATCAACACAAGACTGCCTTCATCTACCCGTGGGGTACCTTCGCTTATAAGAAGCTTCCATTCAACCTTAAGAATGTCGGTGCTACCTTCTAGCAAGCAATGTACTACGCATTCCATGACATTCGTCACATTGTTCAGCCATACCAGGATGACTTTATAGCTCATTCAGCCAAGTGGTCTGACCATCCAAACCACCTTCGTGAAATTTGTCTTTGCTATCGACATTATCGTATTCGTCTTAATCCACATAAATGTGTCTTCTACGTCGAATCTGATAGATTTCTTGGGTTTGTTGTCTCTAAGGAGGGCATCCATCTATATCCCCTCAAAGTTGAAGCTATCCTAAATCTCCCTCCTCCTGCTTCTTTACAACAATTTCAAAGTTTTCAAGGTAAAGCTAATTTTTTACGTCATTTTATTCTGAACTACACCAAAATTGCTAAAGGATATACGTGTCTCTTAAAGCATGACACTTCCTTTGTTTGGGATTCCACTGCCCAAGAGTCATTCGAGAAACTCAAGGCCCTCCTTGTTTCTGATCCCTTATTGCATCCACCTTATTATCATCATGAATACACTCTTTATCTCGCTGCTCACGATAGCACTATTAGCATGGTGTTGGTTCAAGACGATGACGATGGTTCCAAGCATGTCATTTATTATCTTAGTCGCAACCTCCTTGACATGGAGACTCGATATGCTTACGTCAAGAAGCTCACTTTGGCCATTGTTCACGTTGTCCAACATTTCCATCACTATATTTTGTTGTGCACGACGATAGTCATTTTCGATTGCAACCAGATGATGTACATCTTGTCATGTCAATTGCTGGGGAGAAAATACTCGAAATGGATTATTATACTTCAAGAGTTTGACTTGGAGTTTACTACATCCAAGTCAAAGAAGTCCCTTGTCTTCGCTGAAGTGATTTGCTCATTACCATCCACCACCACTCCTTCTCGGTTACAGGATTGCATTCTAGATGATACCCTTTTCTTGATCCGCAGCCTCGGTCCCTGGTATGGTGACATTATTATCTACCTCCCAACATCCTCCTTCTATCCTGATTTGTCCAAGGATGCTAAATGATGTATTTGCCATCATTCTCAATCTTATCGAATTGTTGGGAATACCTTGTACCGTCTCAACGTTGATTTTGTTCTCTGCCATTATTTGACATTTGAAGAAGTTGCATGAGTCTTGAATGCTTGCCACTCTGGCACCTGTGGTGGTCACATGTCTGGTTATGCTACTGCACAACAAATCCTCCGTGCTAGTTATTTTTGGCCCTCTATTTTCAAGGATTGCATTCTCGTTGTCCATTCCTATCATGCATGCCAAATTCACCAATGGAAGATGTGTGCGCCCCCATCCCCTTTGCACCCTATCATTATTGTAGGCCATTTCACTAAATGGGGCATAGATTTTATGACCTGTAGCCCTCACTCGACTGGGGGGAATGGGTATATTATCGTTGTTGTCGATTATTTTACAAAATGAGTGAGGCGATGCCTACATTCTATAATGACGGTAAGAGAGGGGCTCATTTCTTGTTCAATAATGTAATTACTCGATTCGAAGTCCCTCAAGCTATTGCCATGGATCACGGTTCTCATTTGTGTCGTCATATGATGACTGAGTTAACAACCCAACTAGGCTTGCGTCACGATAGTTCGACGCCTTATTATCCGTAGGCCAGTGGCCAAGTCGACGCCATCAACAAGGTGTTGGTCACGATGCTTCAGTGTTCCATTGGAATGCACAAGTCTAATTGGCATTTGATTTTGTTTTCCGCCTTATGGACCTTCCGCGCCTCAGTGAAGGATGCCACGTAATTCACCCCGTTTCAACTCATTGATGGTCTGGAGGCTACTCTTCCGATTGAATGCGAGATACCTTCTCTCAAGATAGTTGTTGAATTGTTCCCGAATACTACTCTTGTAGATGAACACCTTCTTTACCTAGAGCAGTTAGATGAGACCCATCGACTTGCCTCTCTAGTTATCGAAGCATAGAAGAAGAGAGTGAAAATTCACTTCGATCAAACTGTTACTCCTCATTCTTCTGTTGCGGGAGATTTAGTCCTGTTGTACGATCAAGTGAATGATATGTTGGGGGCAGGAAAATTCGAACCAATGTGGCATGGGCCTTATATTGTGAAATTCTTTTTGCAGAAGGGGGCCTATGATGTAATTGACTACGAAGGAAATCCTCTCGATAAGCCCTGAAATGGGCTTTACCTGAAAAAATATTATGCATGAATTTTCATGCATCTATTGTTTACATACATGTGCTTGTTGTGTGTGCATGTGTGGCTTGGTGTGTAGGCATTATTGTCGCTTATTGTGTCTTTTTACTTCTTTTGCATATGTTTGGTGCACCTTATATCGTTTTCGATGATGGTCCCTGTCATAGTACCCGAAATCGTTCCTCTATGGCATGGGTGATCTATGATCCTCACGATGTCTAGGGTGTACCACAAACAATGTCATTGAATATAGAGTTGTCATTGAATTATTGACCGAGGTTGTTAACCTTGATATTCATGCATTGATTGTGAATTTGGACTCTCAACTTGTTGTTCTTCAACTTAACGGGTGTTATTCCATCAGAAACCCTCAAATTTTAAGGTTGTATTTGCGTGTTCACTTGTTGGAAAAAAAAATTGATTTTATCACATATTAACTGCTAAGTTTAGGTATGTTCTATGCTAGAGAAATTTATTTAAATTTTTATAGTTAACAATCACATCAACATTAAGATAAACTACAGATAGAACACAAATATAAATCCCAGAAGACAAGCCAAGACAAGAGGACACAAGATGTGGTGCTATCCAGGGACAAACCCCACAACGTGTGGGGAAACCCTTGATCAATTCTTCTTTTATGTTCTTTAAAGATCAGCAAAGAAAGAGAGAGAGAGAGAGAGATAGTACATTTACAATAGATGTCAACACTTTGACTTATCTAGATCTATCATAGATCATTTCGTATAACGATGAGATCGGTTGAAGACATTCTGCTTCAATTGATTCTCCAAGGTGACAGCTTCACCTATCATAGTGCTACATCCATGTTGACTTGTTGCATCACTACATATGACGCCATGCTGCAATAGTTTTGATTATCATCATGCTATCCATGTCCATGATCTTATCATGTTGTTTCCCTTTATGTTCATGATCTTATAATGTTGCCTATGCATCATCATCATGTTGTCCTATATGTCCATGATCTCATGCTTCCCTTTATGTCCATGACCTCATTCATCATCAAGCTACCCATGCTTATGACTACATTCATCATGATGTTGTCCATGACCATGATCTGGTTCATCATCATGCTGCCCTTGATCATTATGTACATGATCTCATTCATCATGTTGTAGGATACTGTGATCTTATTTTCAACATTTCATAGCACATCAAGAGACATTGTCCAAATATCACTAAAGTTGCTGCCCAAACATTATTTTCGTAGGTACAAATATCTCTTCCATATATCATCTCCATTCATCACTTGTCAAGAGAACAATATCACTGTTATGCATAATTGTCATAAGATTAAGTGACACTACAATAAGTGCAGAAGATCACTATAAAAAAACTTTGTCATATTGTTATATTTCATTGTCATATGTACAAAAAATGGGGTCTGAAAATCAGCCCACTAGACTACCATTAAGCTCTTCCATATATCCATTTTTATGACTCCAAATCATCTGCCTTCTAGCAGCCCTTGTTGTCCCTCTCAAGGGACTATACTTGGAGCTTTACCAAGGATCTTCTTATAGCCCATTATAGAATAATTACAAACTGTCTAATTTGGACCATAATATCTGGCAAATTCATTATTAGAAAAGAAAAGAACATACCTGTGATAGACATCATATTTGTTTCCACAAATACATTTCAGCTAGTGCACAGGATCCTGAAATTTGGGCTCTATTATATGACAGCGACCGAGTGTGCTTTTATGCCTGTGTGCTTCAGCGGCTTCCACTATGTTAATTCACTGTGGCTCCCATCATGTTAATATGAACCTACGTGCTTCATTATGTTCTCACTTAGGATCACTGTTACCATAGGTACTACGTCTCACCATTATGCCAAGTCTATCTTACTGTGAAGGCTTTGTCATACGTGATCTGGTCTACTTGTATCCAAACAGTATGATAGCATCTAGATCCTACACCTATCCGAGGTCTGTACCCACCTTCATATAGTGCAGATATTCTTATATTCACATGATATAATTCGAGTTACTGTTTGCAAATACCCTATCTCATAGTAATGTGTATCTTCTATTCCTTTATCCAAGAGCGTATAAGAACTGCGTGTAATTGTCTTCATGGGTAAGGAGTGTTCAAGAACTCCGAGGTCTTGGATAGCTCCATTGGCTGTGTTGTATCATCCGGAACAGAATTACATGAACAACATATAAGGTGTCTTATGAATAGCGTATAAGGACTTCATAATCTATACATTTAGGGCTTCACATGGCTATAGTTCATCACTACAGTTAGGGATTCACGTGCTATGTGTATAGGGCATCATATAGTAGCTAGGGCATCATACTCTCTAGTATTTCTCTTTCTCCAAAAACCCAAGACATGGAGAGGAGATCACCTAAAGAGTGTGTGTGCAAATGGCTTCAAGTACTTGCCAATTTATACTAAAACGTATAGGTTGAATAGACATGGTGTTTGGTCTTCTTGAGCCTACGCAAGAGCTGGTCAGCTTGATAATAATTTCATAATCAAAATAAATTCATATCTCGATAAATACTTATCGGAATCGGATGATCTTTAGATCAATCCTACACCTCTCGATGAGAGGGATCCAATAAAAATATTAGCTACCATAAATAAGCTAACCCACATGGAGTTTGGCCCTAGTTTCCAATTTAACATCAACACATTCCTAGAATATTAGACATGTTAACTGATGCATTGGTAAATCATGTATTAGATAGACATTTATGAAATTTATAAAAAACATTGTATGCAAGTATTCGGACACAGTAATAAAACATAGATAGTATATATATATATATCATGTGGCGCACTGAGGCAATCAAAAAATAATGTGGATGTCAAAAAATAGGGTATACATTCATGATACATTCGAGACACATGTATCTCAAAATAGTAGAAAAATAAACCTAAGCATCTAATGTGGTGGGTTCTGCTCCCTGTAGTAGATCACTAACGACACTACTCGTCTGAGTAGTCTGTGGACCCTAGGCAATACACTAATAGTATGTCTTTGGTAATCTCGTGGGACCTCCTCGAACCCCCTATAGCCCGGGATCCCCTCCATCAAACCCTTGAGGTTCTGAGCTATCTCCTCCTCTGCATTACCAGCTTGGGGGTAGGGCCAGCTCTCTATTCTCCTCCCTTCGTTCTATAGGAGCAAGACCCACAGGTCTCTTAGGTCACACATTTGCAAGAATGAACACAATTATTAATATGTATACATTTAAAAATCCAAAAACATTATAAAAAACATCTAAACAGTGTGGTGGTTAACCAAGTGTGTTACCTCTCTCATCCCATTGCTCGCTGGGTAGGAGCAGCATGTCAAGGTCTCCTCGAAAGTATGTGCCCACATAGGGCCAATCATCAATGAAAACCTGATGTCGATCCAGACACTCCATGAAGAGTGCTCCCCATGAGACTAGTCGACAGTCACCTCCTTGTGGCATCACATGTGCCCATCTGGTGATGCGAGTCTCTCGTGGTCTTGGCAATGAAACATCCATGTCCTATAATTGAAGTAGTGGTACTTGCTCCAGCATGAGTGGTGCCAAGATGGACCCATAACCAAACTATTTGGTCTCTCCATATCGGCACTTGGTCAACTGTCTCTTTAGGTTTAGAGACACTGCCTCGACCTAGTCATACCATGGTTGGGTTAAGGCAATCTAGAGCCAACAGTAGTTGTGTCTTAGTCACCTCATTTTGTGCATGAGAGCTTGCTACTCTCATGATCGTAAATAGTAAGACACGCAGTGTCAAGTCCTCCACGGTGGGGATCTACATTTTCCCACTAGTGGGTGACTTACGTGCCCTCGAGCACGCTCGTGCAATTAACATGTTGAGAGTTTCTCTAGCAACCGGCATGCCCTCCATACGGGCTCTCTCACCTCGATGCGATAAGCGTATCAAAAAATATATGTCAGTCCCATTAAAACTCAATCTCCTGACCCCGAATGATAAACTTGTCCTCCGTCGGGTCCCATGAGTGAATCAAGAACTCGAGGAAGTCTAGTTGTGCCCGAAGAAGAGGTGTGAGGAAAAATTTTAGTAACCCGCAGTTCCACAGGGCTCTTCTACATTGTGGGTCATTAAATCCTCTTTCATCGTCAACGTCATCCGTTCACTCCTACCACGAAATTTTCGCACCCTGCATAAGCAAATAGCAATTGATTAGAATTGTTTTGAGCCATTTTCTTGGTTTAAAATGTTGTTAAAAATGAAAATTTCATGTTTGCGGCATTGTCACGGCTATTTTTAAAACAATTGCGATGACTCAATTTCATAGTTCATTTTTTGCTGGATCATCACAAGGGTACACGTGTTTCCTGCGACGATCCTGATTATGGTATGTGTAAAATCCCTGATCATTGCGAACCCATGAGGGACTTCCGACAAGACCGGGGCATGGTTGTGAAACAAAAAGTCCACCAAAACCACCCAAAATTCATGAAATTCTACTTTAAAACAATCAAAATGTAGGGATGAGATTGATGTACTTACTTGGTGAAACTCACGTGCAAAATGGTTGATCACAGGTGACGAGATTGAGCTCCAAAGATAACATAGGTACGTAGTTGAAAACTACCAAAGGTTAAAACTCAAAACACAATGTAAAAATTGATTACCAAGGGTCTTATATAGATATTTTTTGCAAATTTAGGGTTTTTTAAACTATAGGACTTGGGTTTTACAACATATTTTCATTTTTTGCCTATGGTTTTAGGGTTTTGACCTAGTTTCTCAATATTACGATGTATATTTTTGTCGAATGGATTTTATATTTCGTTTTTTCTGCAGAGGAGCAGGGGTGATGGATACATTTTAACAGTTAATACATGCTTGGTCCATATTGTGAAATTTTCCACAAGTCTTCTTTAAACTCTTTTCCAACTTATTAAAAATGAAAAATTTGCCGAGTTTTTCCCTTTTGACTCATTAAACGGAATAAAAAGGCGGTCTACTTTCAACTCTTTTCCGACCATATAAACGCAAAAAGATGGTCAAGCTTTTGTCATTTCAAGCTTTTTTTTGGTTATGAAACATTGCATCTCCGATCGCTTTTTTACTTTTTTTGGATCGGGAACACTAGCTACAAAAAGTACTCCTTGATCAAAAAGGTCAAGCGGTTCTCTCGAGTATTATTTTCTACTTTTTCGGGCTCAAGGGAAACAAATTTATGAAAAAGGACCGCCTATAGTTTTCTTTTCCATGTCTTTTTCAAACTCTCTAAACATGAAAAAGACTTTGATTTTTACCTATGTCAGAATCGTTAAACCCTGATGACATTAGACTCATCGCCATGATGAGACTCCAGCCTCTCCTCCCTAGCACTCGTTAAAATTTTACTAGGTTGGATTTGTCTGAAGGACGAACTTATATCGTAAGCATATGCTATGCCCTTCAATCATTTTTTGTCAAAAATAAGTGGAGTACTCACCAGCAATGGTGGGGGAAAATTTTGGAAATCGTCATTGGTTACCTACGGCACCTAGTCACTCTTGAACATTGTCACTTTTTGCTTCTTGCCAGGTTTTGGATATCCTTGCATCATTGTTGTCCTTCCAGGGTTTGGGTTGTCATTTTTCCTCATTACATTTGATCCTTGTTGTCTCCATCTGACCTCTCATCCCTTGGTACCAAAATGTTGCCTCATTCCGGAGTCGTGTCATCGATATGTTCAAGAGTATTATCCTTCTACAATATGTACCCTTACCTCCTCCTCGGATTCTCTGTTTCACCATCTTCCTCTTGTTCCTTGTCTCATGTCATTGATGGGGTAAACATTATGGCCCTCCTGTGATGGGTCACTTCTTTTCGACACCAGCTTATTATCTAGGATGTTGATCTAGACATTCCTTTGGTACCTTGGAGCTTGCATGCCTCAACGGAAATTTCTTCACGCTCGACGATGGACTTACATCATTAGTCTTCAATCGGGTGATTCCATGAGTGTTTGACTCCAGATCATTCTTTACACTTTGTGGATTTTGCTCGAAGTACCTTGAGAGCCATTGACATCACTGGTGGGATCTCTCGCACTTGTTAACGGTTTCATCATCGACCAGTAATCAAGCGACTTTCTACCATGCTTGATTTCACCACATCTATTCACATGTTAGAAATTGTACTATGATCGATTGGGATTCCAAACCCTGGACTAAGATTACATATGTTTGGGTTGCGTGGATTGGTTCATGATTGCATACATGACTCTTTGATTGTATGGCTGCAACCATACCTGAGTCTTTCTGGATGGCTGCAACCATACCTCTATCTTTATATGGTCTTCTCAACTCGGTGGTTGTGTCCATACCATAGACAAAACATCATATGTCTTTTGGATGGCTACGCTAATGCCTAGACTACATGTATTTCGCTATCATATATATCAGTTATACTTGCGCCTACAGGTTCTCCATGATGGTTTCCTAGTTCGGTTATGATTTCGTAAAGCATTTCACCCCTCCCACTCTCTCGGGCTTCATTCTTTACGGGGCATCTGTTACATAGTAATTTGTCACCGACCTCATGTTAGTCCTCCAGTGACATCTCCACTATGTCATACATCAAATAAAAATGTCCATATCTTCCCACTCATTCAAGAAGATCAAGAAAGTGCTCTCTAATCTTGAAGATTGACGCTTTTACCTATGTTTCTTCATCGTCGCAAGTAAGCATCATTATTCTTGCAACGGTTCCTTGTGTTGAACTATAATGCCACATCATCATTGCAGGGATACATCAATTTCTTGTGACGGTCGGAATTTTGGTCTCAGCACAAGTCCTTAAGATTCTTCTTGTGACGATTTGTCTCAATACATTGCTTCCTTGTGATGTCATCGTTGATCCTTAGTGTATGACCTGCGACGATCCAGATATAGCGAATTAGTTCAAACAAAATGCTTCTGGGTGATTCTAGAGTTGGTTGTTGGGTCAAAGGAGCTTTCCTTTCCTCCTCTAAGATGGTAGTTCCACCTTTTGAGAAACCTCCCTTGAGGATAAGCTCCCTCTCCGTCATTTCATGGAGTCATCTGCTCCTATCTGCTCCTATAAAATCACTCCCCATTGCTATGATCCGTTGGTTCTTTGTTTTTGGATTGAAGCAAATTAGCTAGCTTTGGTGTGAGTTTGCAATGTGAATTGTTGATAGTTTAGCAATTGGTTGTGGATTTCCTTAGCCTTGTAATAGAGCTTGTGAGTGAGAGAGAGAGTTATCATCCATTTGGGAGATCCATTCTTGAGAGTGAATGATTGAAGAAACATACCGACTCGACCCTTCAAGAAGGCTTGCGATGTCAAGGCTTGGTTGTAAGATTTTCTTTTGATACATTTTAATACAATCAATGATGTTTTCATATGTCTTGTGTAAAATGTACTTGATATCTTTTGGTTCCTTGACTCCGTAAGTAAATAGATCATTGTTGTTCTCAATTACATGTTCTGTTGTTCTCTTGTGTTGTTTCAGATTGATTTCTCATTGAGGAGAAGGAAACGATAGCTGCAGTGGCACAACGAAAGCTTCATCGAACACTTGTTTGAGGTAGGCTCTTTCAACAATGACTATTTGAGGAAATTGATTGTTGTTTTGTATTACTTTGACTACACCCACTCTAAGGCTAGAGGGGTTGCCTCATCCCACAGAGGGAACATTTCCTACATCACACTTTGACTGCTTCAGGTTCCAATACGATTTTTCCTTCCTCATAAAGTTTTGGCAATATTGTTTGAACTAGAATCTTGTCATCTATAACCTTCTTTAAGCATGAAACATGGAAAACTGGGTGCACTCGGGAAGCTATAAGAAGCTCCAATTTGTATGCCATAAGACCTATCTTTTGCAACACCTTGTATGGACCATAATACTTTGGTGATAATTTATTATCCTTCTTAGCTTGCTTGAGGGACATTTGTTTATATGATTGTAGCTGTAGGAATACCCAATCACCTACATTAAAACTTCTTTTGTTGTGATGTTGATTTGTCTAATGTTTCATTCTATTTTGCGCCAAGATGAGGTTATCCTTTAAGAGTTGGAGAACTTGTTCCCGATGCTCGATGTGATCTTCCACTTCTTGAACCTTATAATTTTATATTAAATATCATGTGATGGGTGGTGGATTATATTCATAAAGTGCCATAAATGGAGTCATTTTTGTTGCGGTATGGAAGGAAGTGTTATACCATCATTCAGCCAAAGGCAACCATTTGATCCATTGTGTATGTTTATCAGATACAAAGCAACAAAGATATCCTTCCAAACATTTGTTTACTATCTCAGTTTTCGCATCAGATTGAGGATGATAAGATGAGCTATGAGCTAACTGAGTACCAAGACAAGAAAATAATTATGTTCAAAAATTTCCGGTAAAAATGAGATCTCTATCGCTTACAATAATCTTTGGGTTTCCACATAGCTCTTGAATTGTTTTCATAAGTGCAGTAGAAACTATACTTGCTTTAAATGGATGAGATAATGCACAAAAGTGTGCATACTTGGTAATTCTATCAATTACCACCATGATAACACTCTTTCCTTTAGAATTGGTAAAGCTGTGATAAAATCCATTGAAACCTCCTCCCAACATTGTCTTGGAATTGATAAAGGTTGTAATAGTCCTGGGGTCTTAATTGTTTCAACTTTATTTTGTTGGCAAACCAAACATTCAACCACAAACATTTTAATCTCTGATTTAAGGCCATCCCAAAAAAAATCCTTCTTAACCTTGTGGCAAGTTTTTAGAAATCATGAGTGCTCTCCTAAGGGAGACGTGTGCAATTCCATAAGAATATTTTGTTTTAGTTGGGAATTCTTACATAGGTATAACCGATGCTTGTACCATAATGAATCATTTTTCCAGCTAAATGTATCAGATGTATTGGGATCTTGTTGTATCTTTTGAATGAGTGCCCACACTTCCTCGGCATTCTTCCATTCATCCCTTGCTTCATTTATCCAATCCGGTTGGATAATAGAAATGGGGCAAATAAATGCTTCCACATCCTCATCCTTTCTTGAGAGTGAATATGCCACAACATTTTGCTTCCCCTTTTTGTAGATGATTTCCAAGTTATAGACCAACATCTTTCTGACCCATTTTTGCTACTCTTCTAAAGACAATCTTTGTTCTAAAAAGCATTTAAGACAATCATGATATATTTTTACCTTGAAGTGTCTTCCCATTAGGTAGGGTCACCATTTCTTACGTGCATGTAGTATTGCCAGCATTTCCTTCTCATAAATAGCTTTGCGTAAATACTTTACTTTGATTGTAGGACTTTCAAAAGAAATGGGTCTTTCTTCTTGCATTAAAACAACACCAAATCCATTTCCTAAGGCATCACATTCCACAATAAAGTTTTTTTTGAAGTTGGTGTAGCTAAGGCTGCTGCTTGGCACATTGCCTCTTAAATATAATCAAAGGTCTTTGTTGCTTCTAGAGTACATGATAAAGCATCTTTCATTAATAATATTGTTAGAGGTGCTACTATTCTCCCATAATTCTTAACAAACTTGCGATAATACCCTATCAAGCTGAGAAATCCTCATAGATGCTTTATGGATGTGGGGATTGTCCATTCCTTAATGGTTTTAATTTTTCTAGGGTCTACCTTAACACCTTCATGAGATAAAATATGACCCAGATATTCCACCTGTTGTACTCCAAAGAAACATTTGGATATTTTTGCATATAGTTGTTTCTCCTCCAATAGTTTGAGCACCATGTCAACATGTTGGACATGACCCTTCCAAGACTTGTTGTATATTAGTATATCATCAAAAAATACTAACATAAATTTTCTAAGGGTTTGAAATGGAATTCATCAAACCTTGAAATGTAGAAGGTGCATTAGTAAGGCAAAAAGGAATGAGAAAAAATTCATAATGACCCTCATGAGTTCTAAATGTTGCTTTTGGAATAACTTCAGTCTTCATTTTGATTTGATGATATCCTGAATGAAGATCCAACTTGGTGAAGTAAATTGATCCATGCAATTCATCCAATAATTCATCAGCGATAGGAATGGGAAATTTATCTTTAATAGTGAGCTTGTTGAACGCCCTATAATCTGGACACATGTACCATGATCCATCCTTCTTGTGACCAAATACTACTAGAGTAGAGAAAGAACTTTGACTAGGTTGAGTTATACCGGCCTCTAGCATTTCTACAACCATACGTTCAATTTCACTCTTTTGGACATAGGGATATCTATCAGGCCTGATGTTTGGAGGAACACTTCGTGGAATCAAATTGGTAGCATGATCATAATCACAAATAAGTGGGAGGCCTTTGGGAGTCTCAAATACCTTGGAATGATTGTCCAAGACTTTTTGGAGATCTGAAGAAATGGATGGTTTCGATGTGGGATCCTCTACTAAACATAATTGTGCAATTATGCCTCATTGTTCCTTCTTAGAAGCTTTGTCATTTTGTTAGTGCTGATTATATTTCCCGGTTTCCCTGTGATACCCCTTAATTCAACTTCCTTTCCTTCTACAAAGAACTTCATGAAAGGTTCTTGAAATTTAAAAGCTATTGTACCCAAGGATTGTAGTCATTGGACTCCTAGTACAACATTAGCACCACCCATTGGAATGGAAAGCATTGGGCTATTCAATACATATTCGCCCATGGATAGCTTGATATTATGGCACTTTCTTGAGCAATTTATGGTTCCTCCACTTGCAACCATCACTTGACACTCTAGTGTTGGATATAGGAAGCAATTCAATTCCTTGGCTACCTTACAATGAATAAAATTACTTGGCTATCTTACAATGAATAAAATTATGGGTACTTCCCGAATCAATCAACACTATTACCTTTTTCTTCTTGATATGCCCTTCTATCTTGATAGTTTGAGTAGTGGTAATTCTAGCCAATGCATTACAAGATATGGTCGGATTCATTTCTTCTTTTTCTAGGGTTTTTTCCTCATGTATATCCTCTTATTTTTATGTTTCTTATTCCTTTTCTTACTCCTCTTCACAATCTATGTAAAATAATTTCTTCTTGGCACACTTATGACCTTTAGTATATATGCTATCACAACTGTAACAAATTCCTTTTGCTATTTTTTCTTCCAATTGTTTCGGTGTCAAACTTGTAGGTTGTGTATGGCTAGGGGTAGCAACACTTCCATCTTTATGTTTTTGAGTGGTAGGCTTACTTGTTTCCATAATTGTGATTTCCATTTTTCTTGCCAACTTGAATTCCTTCTCCAATGAATCTGGTTCCCAAAAGTGAACCTCATGTTGGATGTCATATTTCAAAGTACCTATGAACATATCAATCCTATGATCCTCTAGAATATCTTTTACCCTTATATTGAACTTTTGGAAGTCCTCAATATTCTCCATCATTGAACCCTTTTGTTTGAGATTTATCAATTGGCTAAAAAAAGTGTTGCTTTTTGTATCCTCATAATGTGCTATCATTTCATCTGTAAAGATAGCCCAAGTGACAATTTGTTTATGAGAGCAAAGCCATTGATACCATACAAATTGATTTGGTTCCAAATATAAAGTTGCAATGCATACCTTTTGTGTGTTTTGCACATTATGGAGATTGAAAAATTGCTCCATCTGTACTATCCATGTTCTGGGATCCTTGCCATCAAACTTCCTCATATCAATCTTTGGAACATGGTGGTTCTTCGATCCAACATTAAAGTCTATGAAATCATGATTAACATTTATTTTGTTCTCAGTTCTCATTGTCAGTTTCCTTTATTAACCTTTCGCCCTTAGTAAGCATTTCTTGTAGAAACTTTGTGAAATCTATCTGCAAATATGTCTGCAAATCTTCCATGATTGTCTTCAAATATGTCTTCAAATATATCTTCAAATTGTCCATCTTAGCTTCCACGTTGTCCATATTAGCTTCCATTTCATTCATCTTAGCTTCTACGTCTTTCTTTAAACTATCCATATTAGCTTCCATGCCTTTGTTTAAACCATCCATATTAGCTTCCACGCCATACATCTTAGCTTCTACATCTTTCTTTAAACTATCCATCATAGATTCTAGTACTTTTTTTATGAGTGACATTTGTTGCACTTGGTCTCGTAATTTTGATATATCATGTTGCATTTATTCCCCTTCTTCATGAGTCATGCTAGATCCTTCAGGTTGCTTACTAGGTGTTTCCATTTTCTTTCTTCGTGGCATCAATTATCGATAATAATTCTTCACTATGCCCTTTGAATTCCTTCAAACTAATTTTTGAAACCAAGCTTATGAAAAAATTTAAAGAAAACTACACAACTTTGTTTTCACTTTGTAGAAGCTTGATATTGAATCTGATGTATTTCTGTAATTTTAGATCTCCAAGGTTTGAAATTTCTTCCTGCAGTAACCTTCTAAGTATTATTTTTACCTATGCAAGTCTGATCAAGATTAGATTCTCCAATGAAGAGTTATGCCAATTCTCCCAAAATGACCTGAGTATAGACTTGTTCAGTAGAGCCAGCTTGTATGACATGCCGCGGGTCACTATTTCGACCATAGGTTCTGAACATGGTATCCAAAAAGCTATAGTCATTTCTCTTTTCAAAAATTCTTACAAAAATTCAATCTGATGCTCAAAGAGAAAGTTATGACAATTTTCCCAAGGTGACTTGTTTGGAATGTAATTTGGGGGTCTGCAAAAATCCTAACTTCCTTATATCTATGCAAATATAGCGAGACAGGATCTGAAATTTGGATCCAAGGTTCAAATCGATTTCTTCTCCAATGGGTTTTTTTTTTTGGCTTTTGAAACTTCGTAGAGAAAGCGTTATAGTGAACATTCCACAATGACCTGTTTTAGATGAAATTCAAGAGCTTACAAAAACCTTAACTTCCTTAGATCATATCTGTGAATATATAGAGACACAAGATATGAAATTTGGACCTGAGGTTCAACATGATTTCATCTCAAATGGGTTTTGTTTTTCACTTTTGAAACATTGCAGAAAAAAGTTATAGACAAAATTCCACGATGACCTGTTTGGAGCAATGAAACCCTAGAATCCAAAGCTCTGATACCAAATGTCATGAAACTAGCTCACAAAAAGATAGAAAAGATAGATCAACACCTTATAATTCAGCCTCTTCCAGGGGGAACCTCCTTTACATTACACGAATGAATAATTCTTAGATGACAAAAATGACAAAACCTCCTTTCTGTATATAGGAGTCTAAGGGGTCACAATATAACCAAACCGACCTAACAATAATAATATAAAGGCACAAAAATAACAATAGTTGGATTTTATGGGGCACAATAATAACAATAAGGGATACAATAACAACAGTAATGGGGAAATCACTAGTATTATAGGGACTAACATTTTACACTTAGATACCTAGTATAAGGTATTACTATAAGGTAGTAAGTATAGATAGGATAATGCATATAGTTACTATAGTTGGTGTTTCAGGATTATCCATACTACTAGAATCACCTAATTATATTTCTTATATGGTTATAATATACTATTTAGATCTACCCTAGAGTCAATAATCTACCTACTAGTTTATCAGTATAGCATAATTAATACACCTATCTAATCCTATAGCTATATAATACTATATGGGATATCTCGAACTATTAGTATAACATAAACTCATTAATGGTCTTGCTATTCTCCTAATATGTTAAGATTATAGTATATTACATATTAGCATTACGGTCATATATTAGCATAACTAGGTATAACGATTTAGTCATAGAGGTCTCATTCTTATAGAGTATAATCTACTTCTATCCATACCATATAATAATAACGTATGGGATATTTACCTTGCCTTCCATATTCATAGGATATCATATTATTGGCGTCCATAACTATACTGGTAGTAATATATGTTGTTACCCTATTATACTTAATCAACAACAACTTCTTAAGTGTGTCATCTTTAGACTGCAATGCAAAAGAATCAAATTACTATCAAATTACTACATTTTCCTCTCCTCTTAATGGCTAGAATCAAGCATCATTGAGTGCAAGGAATGTCGGTATTTGGGTGATTAGGCAATCACCACCTATTTGTATCTATATATGAGATATCATTGGCATTGAGGGAACTACACTTAGAACATTTTTGATCGATACACGTGCCAGCTCTAAGTGGATATTCCTTAATTGTAACTAGTGAAAGCCTTC
Organism: Pinus taeda; assembly: GCA_000404065.3. NCBI lineage: Eukaryota > Viridiplantae > Streptophyta > Pinopsida > Pinales > Pinaceae > Pinus > Pinus taeda. The sequence continues at coordinate 122,525 of APFE030860680.1, forward strand.
ATATATAAAGAAGCATCTTTCTCCACGGTCAATCCCCTATACCTCCCATTGTTACACAACTTCAGTGCTCTAGCGTTATGCTATCTTCCCCTCACTTCACTAGAGTTTACTAATTAAAGCCTCCAGATTACTCACCTTAGATTTAGGAAGTCGTGCTCAACTTTATACACCAGTTCTCAAACTTTTGGTGTCATTATTTCACCAAGTATAAGATATTTCTCTATCCTTCTCTCTACAAGCTATTGACTCTTTGTGAACCTGAGCTTTGACTGGTGCCATATACTCGTGTTTTATTACTCCATAGAGACAGGTGTGTCCTTTAATTAATTACAAGATTTTCTTTAATGACTGCCATTATCTACTATGATGCCACTCTGCGAACACAATCCCAACTTCCTATGTTGGTATATCTAGATCTTGGACATGGACGACATAGAGTAAATGATCTGTCACCATAAAAAGGAAGCAACACCCTGTTTGAACTTTCATCTTCACCTATCTTACTATATCTCTAACGTACTCGAGCAATTTTCTACCCGTCATACATAACCTAGCTATGATGCCCGAATAAGGGGCCTTCAAGTCTATGCCCATTGAGATGGCCAAGAGAAGCTCAAAGGCCAATAACCGAAGTTGAACCAATAGTAGCTGATCCAGATCCATATCCCATGGTGGACCCAGTTCCATATTTAGTATCAGATACTCCAGGTTCATATCCAGTTACAAAACAAGTGAAAGAATCAACACCCATAAAGAAATTTGAATCAGTAGAATATCGAAATAGATACTAGTAGCTAGGGTAGATTCATAACTTGTTGATACTTACATGCTTTCTCTTTGTGTAGGTAAAATATCACCTATTTATGAAGTAGTTATTGATCCATAGCTTCCAGATCCAATGGATCAAGATCAATATTCTGGTTTTTGAGATAGAAATACATAGCCTGTAGAGTCAGCAACACTTTCTTCTGTAGATTATTCAAGTGGTCCTGTAGTTGATTATCAGTATAAGCAGCAGTATATTAATCAAGATACTTTGCACCTAGCGGCCTTTCAATAACTTCCTTCTAAGATTAGGTTGGGCAGGTAAGTAGTGAGAAATAGATCAGTCTTACTAACCTTTCACCCTTTGCAATTTGATCCCTTACTTTTCTACCGATGAGTACCCTGCCTTATTAGATCACCCCTCCAACCAAAGGATCAATATACAAATCGTAACTAAGGCTAGCCCAGTAGTAGTAGAGGGAGAAAGGGAGATTATAGGTGGTTTAGAACTTTATCCAATCCCAAATATAGTTTAATAAATTTCATAATAACAAGCAAGGGAAAAGGTTGATTCACCTCTTTGATAAGCCATTTCGTTTTATCTAGCAAAAGCAAATGTATTCCCTTTTCGAGTTTCATTTTCCCGAGAAAAAGAAGCAGTTGATCTGATTTAAATTGAAAATACACATGAAGTTGGAACATCTGTTGAGGAGAGAAATTTCTAGTTCTGAACAACTAGAACAAATTGAAATGAAGTTCCATATCTAGTTTAGGTGCATCCCTTGTTTGGTAGCCACAGTATGGTGTTCCCATTTGATATCTTACAATTCCAATTCCAAATCGTTACCCAGTAGTTCGAGATTGAGATCAAGATCAAATGCTAGGTAGAGCAGAGGCACCAGTGAAAGCATAGGCGGTAGGGTAGGAAGTAGTTGGACAAAACCATAATATTAACATCAGTATCTCAGAAAGTAGCATCCTTCCCTCTCCCTTTCAGTTGAGCCTTCTTACGCATTCTTAAGATCGAAATTGGGATTTAGTTACAAGTGTCCTCTACAAATCTAGTACCAAAGGCAGATACATGAGTGGATATAATTGAATTTCCAGATGTTCACCTTGAATCAGAACCTTATGGACCAATTACAAAGCCAGTTGAAGCACGTGATTCATAATCAGTTTATGGGTCTAATTCCAATGAGTTTGTCGATTCATTTGACCGAGATCGATAATTAGTTATTTTTGTGATCATCTTGAGCCCGCCCCGCTAGAACATTTATCCAAAGCACTGGAACACTGAAATAGAGACTCACTTACTTTAAAAAATACCTTACCAAATCTTAGGGACTGATGGAGTTCATATTTCTACCGCTGAATAAAAATTTTCATAGCGTGATCGAAAGGATAGCCTTCTCATTCTTAATTGGACTTCTTCCTTATCTATAGGAATGGAGGTTCACCTAGAGCTATGATGGTTCCCTTCCTATTATTTCCCGCTTACGGAGATACAACTGTCCTCTGAATGAGAGGAGGTTGAGCACTTACCTGATACAGTAGCAAGTGATGATGATGAATCTTATCTGTCAATAGTGATCTGGATTCTCTCTCAATAGTTTCTTACACGCATTCCTGATTCACTCTGCACTGCTAAATTACACGCCTAATATTACACATGCTATGTATAGGATGATATGATTTTCCCTTCCATTGCATGGATGATTGTTCCCACCAACTTCCTTCTTTCCCCTTCTCCTTTCTTTCACCTTGAGAATCCACCATGCTTCTCTTTAATTCTCGAATTTGATAGGCATTTTATCAAATATGAGAGGAAGCTTTCTTGTTGGATCTCTCGACCCTTCCCTTTTCTTCTCCCGAACACCACAAAGAAGTTGCCACCCACTACACCACCACTGAGGTTTCCACCCACACACTTGATCAAATTCTTTTCTTGTTTTACCTTTTGAACCTCGGTAAGAGGTTAGGCATCCCTCTTTTGCTTCCTTTACTTTCCTTCCCGCTACACCACGACTGAAGTAGGCACTTGAACCACTACCTGAACACATTGAATATGATAGGAGGTTGAGATAGGAAAGGAGTTAATGTTGCCTTTTTGAGGGAATTGAAAAAGCTTCTCTCTCAATGTTACTTAACACATTCTGAATTACTCCCCATAGCTATATTACACCAAATATTCTTATCCTCCATATAGAGTGATATACTTCACCCTAATTTTATTGGGTTAAACCTACTACTTCTTCACCTTCAGAACCATATGCCCTTGACACTGAATGAATGAAATAACTTAAGAGGGATAGTTATTAACCCAAGTAGAGAGAATAGCATGGCATGGAGATGGCTCGCATGAAAGAAACAAACTCCTCATCCTTCTCCCCCTTACTGAAGTGTTTCCTATACCTCTCTCTTACTTAATGAGGCGCTTCATAGGGAGAGTTAGGAACCCCAGCATAATGACGAATGGCATGGCAAGCAGGCATGAGATCCCCCCTTTTGTATGCAGTTACAAATTACCTATACACCTGAATAAATATATGCCTTGAACACTTACTGAATAATAAGCATTGAGGAATTATCACTATCAATGCTTCCCTTGTCACAGCAGAAGCATGTATCAGGATGGGCAGATTCACACTATCTCACTCTTACCTTGATTAAGCCTTACCATACAACCTATTCACTGGAAGACCTATACCTCTCTATTACTTAATGAAGAAATTAGGCAAGGTATGGTGGTACCGCTAGAGACATGAGCATAATAGCATGGCATCAATCATGATACAACCCCTCATTAACCTTACCCCCTTAATTTTGTATGTTTTTACAAGTCACCCCACCTATAGACTGACACCTCATAACTTTAGATCACCAAAAACTAAATTTCTCACTTAGGATACGAGGAAGTTCTTAGAAATCTTCTCTTAGAAAGCTCTTATCAGGATGGATGGGTTCATACTTTTACCCATAGCTCATGGACCTTACACTCAGAACAATAGAAATTGCATCCAAGTCATCGTCAATTCATTCTTAGATGCAGAGTTGGGATGACATCTTCAAATAGCACTCGCATTCAGAAAAAGGCTATCAGGAAAGCCATTATTACTCCTTCCATGGTGGGTGGCCCCTCCCTTAAAGGACTTAGGAATTGATGGTGAGATTGACCATCGGGAGATCAGTCGAGGGGTGAGGAAGATCTCAATAATTGTGGGATTTGAAATATTGAAAGGTGACCTATTGTAACCATCCATCCCACCCAACCGCCAAATCAATCTACTAGGCCAACGATTCCCCTCCAAATAAGTAATAAAGTTATGAGAAATTATACTTGAAAAGGTAGGTAAGAACTAGGTAGGAGGTAGGTAAGAGGTAGGTAGGAGACATGTAGGAGGGAGGGTGAAGGAAACTAAGTAGGTTGCGGGGATTAGATAGAGAGGCCAGTAAGATAGCTTAGAGGCAGGAGGACAGACACCCACCCCTGTTGGTTAGAGTCAGAGGCAGGTAGGAGGCAGTTTGCAGGGCAAGGTGTCTAGGAGGGAAATCAAAAAGCTATTCAAACTTGCAGAATCTATTACTGATGTCCATTGAAGAAAACCTCTCCTTAATAGTTTGAAAAGGCCACTTTTCAGTATGGAAATTCCCAAGTACCGAGGCATATAGGTTTTGAGAGGTTGCCCAGTTATAACTCTTGAAATTCCCCTTATAAACCTAGTCTATATGGGTGGGAAATGAACTAATGAAAGGTGACCCAAGAGATGGTTGATTTAGACCGTACAATTGAATAGAGTTTCCCTCTCCTCTTCTTCAAGCCTGCTTGCACATCCTAAGAATTACATAATCAAATCCGAAGTTGATTCGAACAATCTTAGGGTGTATGATGGATGAGTGAAGTTTCCCTCTCCTTTTAATATCGGGCGATTGTTTAACACATCCTCCCCCATCGATTGAGCCATACTTTGCATCCTCTCCCATTGGTTGAGCCATGCTTCACATCCTCTCCCATTGGTTGAGCCATGCTTCACATCCTCTCCTTTATAGTTGAGCCTGCTTGCGCATCCTTTGTCAGAGATGTTCAGGCTCCTGTATTTATACAAATATTAATAAAAATTCAATTATTTGCCTCTATTCACTGATTCAATGCTTTTATTCAAGAGTGGGGACATACGAATTGGAGCTGTAAGACGAGAAAGTTTTCTAGACAACCTAGTATTAAGAAGGCCTGCCTCGACCCATACACCTAAGGTATCTTATTATTAAAGGGAGGAACTCAACCAGAATTAACGATTAGGGTGCATGTCGCTTGCTACTTGATCCTTGTTTGGCTCGATTAGATAAAGAACCACTGCAAATAAACATTACTGAAATATTCCCTGCCCTATCCTTGCTTTTATGATTCGATATGGGGTTTGGTAATATCGTAGCTATCCATATGGGATTGGATGTGCCTTTTAAAATTTCTACGTCTTGGGCACCATGCTTTATACTACTAATTTTTCCCATCCCCCAAATCATGAGACTAAATGACCTCACCTCGCACCTATAAGAATACATGATACTTAATGCAGAACCCTGAACAATATGCACTCAAATGATCCACTTACACCATTACCTAAACCTTTTAACAATCAACCATCTACTAAACACTTCAAACTCTCATGAATTGCTATGGTATGTTATACTCGGTAAGGGATCTGACCATATACTAATAGGATTATTACCATTGAGTTTGGATACATGGGGTTTCCTCAATCTGATCGAGTAGTTACACCTAGAAACCTATACAGACTTCGCCATCCATAGGTACCTTATTTGTATGGTTAGACCAAGTGCTCTTTTCTGGCTTACTGTATGATGTTATCTCTTTCTTTCTCATATCCTTTCTCTTACTAGCACCCAATGTGTGGTATGATTATTCCTACTAAGCCATTATTTCCCTAATCGACATGGTTATTCCTAAAGCTTCTCTCTCTAACCACCCATTTTGGTTAACACTCTAGTGCTTCTCTCTAATTCCCAAGTGGTAACACTCTAGTGCTTCATCCCATTGGAACCACCCTATATGTACTGTTTATCCCATAGCCTAACTTGATTACCTCTAATCTGTTGTTTGGTTGCTACTCTATGGCTTGTCTTACCACCCATATCCCGACAAACTAGTAATGTATGATCTATATTACGCCTATCTATATGATTTTTCCCCTAGCTTCTATTCCCTTATACCATTTGATTGGGCTATTCCTAATTATCTATTATCTGCCTCTAACCATTGATCATCCATATCCTAATCTCGTTTATTCTACGCTTTCTCCCTAGCCCTAAATGCTAGGGTTTATGGGTGTCTCGGAAAATCTTGTCTCTAAGCCTATCTTTCCTGCTAACTAAACCTCAATCATTAGCTTCTTTCTTACCCATCTCTCCCTATATCATTTCAATATTTACCGACTAATATTCATAGTCTTCTCTCTAGCCCTTATGGTAAAGATCTTTTACCTATAGCCATATTCTTCTACCATCCATATATTTGTATTTCTCTTAGCTGAAACTTTACTTCCCTATCTTACCTATCTTTTTTCTACCCCATGTGGTTTTTATTTATCGTGATAGAGTCTAGTGTCTTTATCTCCAAGTATCTATTATATGTCTCTAAGGATATCTCTTACTTCCTAGTCTCTTGCCAACTTTGGAACTAATACCCGATCCCATGACGCTGGGAAAACTAACCTCTCAATTGGCCTTGGTTTCCACTCAAGTGCTATTAGGGCTTACTAACTTTCTCTGTCTCATTGGAATACCAACAATCTTGATTGTTACACCTAGTAATACTACTAGTTGTTCTTAGTTGCCACTCATGTCATTAATCGAGAAACCCTATGATATATGGTTGTTGGGAACTAGATCCCCTAAGGACAGTTTTGGGGCTAAAAGCACATGTTTGGGTTGAATTTTGTAATAAAGCTATAAAGACTTCATATTTTTTGGTCATGGAGCTTGAAGGTGTCATGAGTCATAAAGGGTTGTCCACCCTTATTTTGTAAAGTAAAGTCGACTGTAAAAGATCTACCCATGGTCTGTGGACCATGGGATTGTATAAAAAGAGCTAAGCAAGTAAGCTCTAAGTAGTTAGATAAGTCATGAGCTGAAGAAGAAGTCTTGAGTGATAAGGAGATAAGTCTAAGTTCCAGGTCGTAGCATAGGTAGAGGCTCTGCAACTGAGTGCACAAAGACCTACGGTAGAAGTCTGCAACTAAGTGTGCGGAGCCCTACAACCGTGTGCGCAGGGAAGATAGAGTTTATAATCGTATGAAGATATCAATAAAGAGAATAATTTTACGAATTTCATGTCTTCATTTCCTGTTAATATTGTGTATGAATTTCATTTATAATACTTATGTGATGCATGAATGTATGTAACTACGTTGGTTAATTGAACGCAAGTAAGAACATTAGTTTATGTGGTGCTATTTGTGATTGTTTAATAAGATAAGTAAGATACTTAAGCTAGTTTGGGAATTTGCACCGTAAGCTACCCTAGCAGTGCAAAAGCACCTGAACCATAGGTTAGGGCTACACGAAGGTCAATCATACCCCTTCGAGGAGGTATTGAAGGGCAGATTAAAGGGCTAGTCTAACAAAGCCCTAGAACTCATGTGCCTGTGCAAAAACAGGAATAGAAGGAATAAATTGACATCACGACCATATCAGGGTGCAGAAACTCTATTCTTGTATCCCCCCATACTGTTTCGGTTGAGACTTCAGTCCACGCTCTATGGGCTGATGCAAAAATGGCCAGTAGTATAGGGATTTTTTTGGCTAACTAACGCCGAACCTAGGTTAGGCCCCTCAAAGCTGACAAATGGTTCTGTTGCTGGGACCAAAATCTACATAAGATATGTGTGATGTCATATCATTGGAATCCAACTAAGAAAGAGAGTAGAGACTGGTTGGATAGAAAGATCGAGGAATTCGTGGTGCAGGAGAATAGAAATCCAGAACTGACAAAGGAATAGTGGCTGAACAGGTACCTATATACAAAAATCCATGAGAACTTTTTCTATTCCTTTCTATTTGAGCTATACGAGTGAATCATGAAGCTAGTAGATAGCCAAGGAAGGTGGAGACTTGACGGTCCTATTGTTTGGACCCCAGAGTTAGTTTAGAGACTGGAAGCCTCTAAGGATAAGATCACCCGTGCTACAGATCATTTACTCGATCACATCGTAGGAGGATTTGTGACTAAATTCACGGTCAAAACCTCAGTCAACTATAGCGAGGAGAGAAACGCATTTTCAAAGGTTTGCGAGTAAAGTACTTGAAGTCTTTGAATACATGGATTAAAATGTTATTGTGCGAAAAAATGGTTATGCAACTACCTTGATGTTTGAGGCTATGCGAAGTGGAAAGACTAACAGAAATAAAGGAAGGAAGTGCCCGAAATATAGTCGATTGATGTCACCTTCATTGGATGAGGAAGAGGGAGTAGCACAGGCTTCTTCGCGAAGTGCTATCTAGTTAATAAGAAAAGGATTCCCACGACTTCCACCTCCACCCACACCACCTCCAACTTCACGATCATCACCTACGACTTCACCCATACCACCTCCACCTCCATCGTAGTTCAGCATGGAAAATTCAGTAAAGTTGCCTTTGTTCAGAGGCTTAGGAAATGAGGACCCGGACTAGTTTTGGTTCATTGTGAAAGCTATGTGGGAATATTATGGCGTTACAGATGATCACATGAGGAAGACAACACTGGTTAGTTCTCTACAGGATTGCGCACTAACCTAGTACATTAAATACTCTAACGATAACCCAAATGCTGGAGTGGCAAACATCCAAACTGCGTTGAATAAATAGTTTAGTAGGCCTAAGTGTGAGGCATACTCGATTATGGGGTTCAAGGAAATTGTGATGAAACTCGGTGACACACCTTGAGAATTAGATTGGAGATTGAAGTGTAAAATCCACGAAGCTAACATGAACTTAACGGATGGACATCACCGCAAATGGTTTGTGGCTTCGGTCTTGCCACACCTAAGGGTTGCGCTGTCACAACAAAAGATAATAACTCAGGAAGAGGACTTAGAGATTGCAATGAGACTTCATGAAACAACGATTCACGATCCAAATATGAGGGTTCAACAGATCCATGCACAGTTGCAAAATATTTGCATTGAAATGCAGAGCTTAAAGCAAGACAAAATAGTTTGGTCGAAGGTGTGCAAAGATGTATGGTGCCTGAAATGCAAGGGTCAGGGGCATGACAAGGACCATTACCCGCTCTTTTCAGATTCATTGCAAGAGGAGGAACAATGCCTTTGAGGCTGGAAGCTCAAGCAGGAACAAGCGCGAGGCTTGCATTGTGGCGCGCTTTATGTTGGGTAGCAAGAAAAAATATGACGGATAATTGTCATTTGCTGCAGAAGTTTGTACAAACACTGCAACAACTGCACTGCAATTTCTGTAGGTTGGTAGGGCATGATGAGCACAACTAAAGAAGTTACAAATTGATGATGGACATAACACCGGCCTATAGGGTTTAAGCAGAAACCTGGCACCCTAACCAGAGCGTAGAGATAGCGTGAACAGGATTTTAGGGGCGCAGACAAGGCTGAGGTAGAGGAGGACCTGGCAGAGATCGGGGACAGCTTATTTCCTACAACTCCAGAGGACCAGGGGACTATGCGCGTGATTGCACTAACCCAATGTGTCCATCATACAAATATTGCACTCTGTTTGGTCATGAGACAGAAGATTGTCCTACGTTGATAGCAAGTATACATGCAAAGGGGCGCTACCACCTCAGAACCTGCAGATGATGAGGTATGAGCCTCATGAAGAGGATCCAAATGTGAATATAGTACCCCGAAGTGGAATTGCAACAGGGGATAATAAGGGGAAACAACCTGAAGATAGTGCATGGGTTCACAAAGCTCTGATGAAGGAGGTTGAATTTGATTTGGAGCATGCACGTGAAACATTTATGGAAGTAAAGAAGAGCTTCGCTGAGGCCTCCACCTTAGGGAGCAAGGATAAACCTTTTCAGGAAATGGATCTTTCTATGCTTACAACCTTCCTAAATACCTAAATGAAGTTGTTGCCCGATAGAAACGCTGTAAAAGGATTATAGGATCTTATAAACAGATGTTTCTGAAATACTCTGGTTGAATAGCGTGTTCTACAAAAAAAAGGTAAGCATAAAACAAGGACATGACAAGAGACAAGGATGACCACGCAGATAGGAGAGTATGAGATTAATCAAGTTATTTTGGACCTAGGGTCAGATTTAAACATCCCACCAAAGCAAACTTGGGAATGGATGGGAAGACCTATGTTGCAGTGGTCTGCGATTCATTTGAGGATGGAAAATCAGCAGAAGATCATACCCATGGGGCATCTCCAAGGGGTGACTATAGATATTGAAGGCGCGAGCACGTTGGATTACTTTGAAGTAATAGAAATTATGGATGATAGAAAACCCTATCTTGTGCTCCTTGGCATTGATTGGGCTACTGATATGAATGGTGTAATCAACCTAAAGAAGCGAAAGATGATATTTGAAAAGAAATCACTCCGCGTAATAGTACCTCTAGATCCTGTTGAAGGATCATGCTATACTGAACCAGTACGCGATTATGAGAGAAATGAGGATTTGGAATGTATTTATAAGATAACAGCGTGAGACCAAAATTGGGTGAATCCAACAGTGGATGGATGAATTACATGGGATCGCGATAATTCCTACACCTTAGACTTTGATGAAGAATTAGACCGCTGATAGAATTGGTTACATGAAGTAACCACACTGAGTTGTAACAGGACGACCCAGTCGCTGCATTGTGTGTCATCAGAGGTAAGAAATATGCCCATTTGTGATGACTTGAATGATCTATATATATTTTTGGATGCATTCGAGAGGGAGGTACCAGAGAAGCAATGCTTCCAGGCTTTGGACTAGGCACTACATGTTATGCCCACAAGATGGTAGGTTACGCACAAGGGTAGCTTTGATGATTGGCGTGAATTAGGAGGATGATAAGAACCCGCTTTGGGGAACTGAAGGTATGAATGATAGACAAATACAATGGGCAAGATGATTTGCATGCGCAATTGGCCAAATGGGTTCAGGCTTATGGAGAGAGGCCCCAACCTGAATGGGTGCACTTGTTTTGTCACACCCTAGATGTCATCCTAATGAACTGGTACTTAAAAATAGAGCTTTTCCATGGTACAGGTGAATGGGATATTCTGCGTGAAGGATTCATAATGACATTCAACTTTGAAGATGGGTTTGATTGTATTGATGAGGCACCACAAGAAGTAAAAGTAGCAATATTTAGGATACCACAAGATCCGTTAGACCTTATTTAACCCGATTGGACTACTCAGTTGAGTCACATGACAGAATGATATAACGTAACTGCTGAAGAAGAAGATGAGGATCTGCAAAAGGTTAACATCCCTAAAACAGAATGTCACCGTGAGGTTCAAGGACCACAGATAGAGAATCTTGATATAACCGCGCCATTGACAATGAAGCATGTAAATATTGGTACAAAAGAAAACCCCAAATTCGCGAAGATTAGAGATTACTGGGATGACGAGATGATGGATAAGGTCACTGAACTTCTCTGTGAATACTAGGATTTGTTCCCTACCAAGCCTATGGATCTAAAAGAGATAATCGAGGACTTGGGTGTTACGAAGATCATGTTAAAGCCTAATGCAAAGCTGGTTAAGAAGATACCTTTCCACCTCAATCCAAAGTATAAGGAAAAGGTCTCCTTAGAGCTAGACAAGATGCTCATGGCAGGCATCATTGAGCCCGTGGAAGAATATTATTGGGTAATCCCAAAGGTGTTACAAGAGAAGAATCAGAAGGATGAAATAAGGATATGTGTAGATCTCAGGAAGTTGAATAACTCTTGTGTACATGATCCTTTCCCTACTTCGTTCACTGATGAGGTGTTCGACAATTTAAGTGGCTAGGAAGCATATTACTTTAGTGATGGATTCTCTGGGTACCATCATATGAAAATAGCTCCAGAGGATAGGAGCAAGACAACCTTTGCAACTGAGTGGGGGTGTTTTCAGTACACTGTAATTCCTTTCAGATTAAAGAATGCGTCTACGATTTTTTCATGCATAGTCATTGTGGTGTTCAAGGAATTTATTGATAAGTTCCTAGAAGTGTACTTTGATGACTGGACTATTTTTGGATAGGTGAAACACCATGTGGTAATTATGTGCTTGATGCTAGATACTTGTCAAAGATACCAGATCACGCTCAATCTAAAGAAATGCCTATTTTGTGTTCCTTTTGGGACCCTGCTAGATCATGTGGTTTGTAGAAATGGACTGATGGTAGACCCCACGAAGGTTGCGGTGATGCTTAACTTAGAAGCGCTAAGGAGTGTGAAACAATTGCGCGCTACCCTAGGACATACTAGATATTACAGAAATTTTATCAAGGGTTATGCCTAGATCACCGCATCTATGGGGAAGTTGTTGAAAAAGGATGTCACATTCTGATGGAAAGAGGACTGTAAGAAAATCTTGGATGTATTGAAAGAAAAGATGGTCACTGCGTTGATTTTAGTCTTCCTGGATTGGAAGAAGGAGTTTCATGTACATGTTGACACATCATGTATAACACTAGGAGCACTACTAACATAAGCTGGTGGAGGAGACATGGACCACCCTATAGCATTTGCAACCAGAAGGTTATCGAAGGCAAAGAAGAATTATTCCACCACCGAGTGCGAAGGGTTAGCCATGGTATACATGGTCCAGAAGTTTATACATTACTTGCCGGGTGACCATTTTAAGATGTATACGGATCATTCTGCATTGAAATACCTAGTCAATAAGACGATGTTGGGGGGGGGAGAATCTGTAGGTGGTTGTTATTGCTCCAGGAGTATGATTTTGAATTTATTGTGAAGCACAGATGACTGAACATGGGACTAGACCATTTGTATGGCACCGAAATAGGGGAAGAGCCCACTAATTTGGAAGAGGGATTGCCTGATACACAACTATTTGCGGTGTGCATCATGGATGATCACTTTAAAGATATCATACACTTCCTAACAACAGGAACTGCCCCGGAAGGATACATTGTCCAGAAGAGGAAGAAGTTAGTGGTGCATGCGATAGACTTTTTTGTCATTATCGGGCATCTGTACAAAATGGGGTCTGATGAGATATTGCGACAATATGTATCAGAGTTTAAAAGGATCAGTATCCTCATAGATTCTCATGGGGGAGCCACATGAGGACATTATGCAGGGAGGCCGACCACGCAGAACATTCTATGTGTAGGTTTATGGTGGCCAACCCTCCATCGGGATTCAAAAGCGTACTACAAAGCGTGTTATGTATGTAAAAGGACTGGTAGACCCTCGCGGAGGGATGAACTACCTTTGAATCCATAGATGACGTTACAGCCCTTTGAAAAATGGGAAATAGATTTTGTGGGACCCATTCATCCCCAAGGGAAGAAGATGGGAGCAAGGTACATTATCACCACAAAAAAGTATTTGACTCAATGTGCAGAGGCATAACCTGTGAAGGATTGTAGATGTGTGATTGTTGAAAAGTTCCTCTTTTAGTATGTACTGACGCGATTTGGGTGTCCAAAGATTTTGATGGGTGATCGTAGTAGCACTTTCTGAATGAAACGATTAGCGCGTTGATGGAGGAATTTCAGGTATATCACCAGAAGAGCACACCTTATCACCCGCAGGCTAATGGGATGGTGGAAGAATTAAATAAACTATTGGAGAATGCACTAACCAGGGTTTGCAATGCTCAGTGAAGTAATTGGGACATACGCATACCCACAGTACTATGGGCCTATCAGACGACATGCAAGAAGTTGACTGGACAAACACCCTTTAGACTTGTATATGGTGTTGAAGCAGTGATGCCCAGTGAATACATTATGCCTATTATGTGCATGGCGACACCCACAGGTATGACGAATTGCAGAGCCCTGGAAGAGAGGCTCACACAGGTGGCTGAGCTTGAGGAAGAAATATTTCTAGCTAGATTTCACCAACATGTCCAAAAGCATGGCGAAAAAACATGGCATGATCGACACATTAAGTTGTGCACCTTTAAGGTAAATGACCTGGTTTTGTTATATGACAGCAATTTCCATGGAAATTCAGAATGCATTGGTTAGGACCCTATGTCCTTAAGGATATTACCGATGGAGGAGTGGTGTAGCTAGTCAAATTGAATGGAGATTCATTCCCATGAAAGGTGAATGGTAGCCGCTTAAAATCATACACCGGTGGTCTAGCCATGTGACAATATGAAGGTAGCACAATCTTAGCACTCTAGGCAGCTGAAAAGAGGTGCATGACTATAAACTACACTGCCAAGGTTGGGGAGCTACGCAATTGGAGGATTGTGCGAAGCAAGGAAGTGTCACAACATTCGTGGCAACACGAAGGGAGCTGCGCTACCTAGGGAGAAATCAAGCAGGTTGGCCAGAAAGTGACCATTAAAGTCACTGTTCATGATTTGACAGTAGAAATGTGGCCAAATGGAGTGGGCGATCAACATTTGAGATGGAATTTACGGATCAGATCCTTGAAAATCTACTGTAGATCTGGTATTAATGAATTGAATTTGGGGCGAATAGTCGGATTCAAATTCAAAATTCCCTATAAATTACAGGTGGTTGTCTAGCGAAAAACACTTGGCATTTCGAGAATTGAGTTGTTGAGTTCTCAAGCGCACATGAACTACAAGCACTTCAAACTTCTGATAGCCAGTTCAGTATTTGAGATATTGGCAAAGGAGACACAGGATTTCTTGCAAAACATCATGTTGGCGCCCCCAGAAGCTATAGATACCAAATAAGAGGATTCAGTGCTGGAAATTGATATGGAGGCTGAAGTAGCTACTCCAAAGTTTGCCGAAGTATTAGCAGAAGTCCCCAAATCACTAAGGACATGGAGACTAAATCCCACCCCAACGAAGGAGAGTGTGAAGGATAAAAATGGCAAGCATCCTGCGATACTTGTGCATGCATCTCTAAGAAGAAACCCAGGGAAGCCTACTTCATAGGAAAAGGGAAAATCCATCAATCTGGATCCAGAGCGGGGAGAAATCGAAGACATCCCGATCGATGATGAGGATGTGGGGATAGACGTGGAAGAAGTTGAAGCCCAAGGTGCTGACCCTATCACTGAGTTTCCTATGCCTGTCTTTGCCAGGGCAAGACCAAGGTGCTGAAAGATATCGATGATAACAAGGTCCCCTTGCAAACCCCTTTGCTACTGAATGAAATCTTTTTTGAGGGACACACTTGGTGTAGGTTCCCCTGTTGAAACTTGAAGACTGGGATTTGGATGACCATGAGAAGTTCCCACACCTGGTGACCAAGCAGTCGGTGCATCGCATTATCGATACAACCACCAAAATGACCGCATTGGAGGCGCGGAAGTGGCTTAGAGAAGTAGACAAGGCAGGCTTGCTCAGCCTCCTTTGGGTGATGCACTACAACCGCACCCTGATTATAGTATTGGTCATGAAGAAACTTCTATTCTTGGTGCATGATGGGTGTCTGTGGTTGGACGAGCCAATACCCATCACTGACATGTTGATCCAGAGGATCACGTAGTTGCCTTACATAGGAGAAAATCTGGCCATGATATTTGGTGGAAAGGGTGTCGAGCAGGTACTTACAGAGGCCATGAAAAAGAAGTTTAAGCTGGTAAAGAAGTCACGTGGATATTGCATATCCATCATCTGTGACCCTGTTGTAAAGGTGGATACGCAGATCTTAGTAGGGAAGGTGATGAGAAAGTGTCATGCTGAGGAGGTGTCGGTGCATGTCGTCATTCTAGCAGCCCAGTGCACCGAAGGGGTCCTGTTCAATTGGTTGGACTATCTTCGCAGAGAGTTCCTAGCAAACTGTTGTGAAGCATAGGAGCTCAACAAGAAGTTCCACTACGCGTGGCTCTTGCTATCAACTATCTTGGTAGCATGGAAGCTGCCAAAGGACAGCTAATTCCCTTAGGTCATGCCAGACCTACCAGAAGTAGTGAAGTACGCTTCACTGTGGGTGACCAAGGATGTGCAGCGAATCAAGGACAACAAGATCTTCTGGATCTTGATGGATATTAACATCCGCATGGCCATCAATCGCAAACTGTAGTTTTCACCTAATTTGTTTTCCATTCTGCAGGGATACGCAGAGTTCAAAGTAGATTTTCACCATGTGACAATTAGGGCATGGAAGACCCTATGCAAAAATGGTATGACTTTCCTTACCTTGAAATGGATGACGCCATTAATGCAGTGCTTGATCAATGGCCAGGAAAGTGGTGCACTATAGGAGACTTGGCGGTGGGAGGGAGAAAATCCGTTGTGCAGAGAAATAAGGAGGAGGCCAAGCTAAAGATGATGCAGTTGGCCGAAAAGAGAAATAAGGAGGATGCCGACAAGGCCCAAGCATAGCGCAATGTTGCTCAACAGATAGAGAATAAAATGGGTGGAACACAGTGAGGCCCTAACAAATGCGTAAAGTCACCTTCGCCTGAGACAGAGGAGGAGACGAACGAGCAGACATAATAGCACATCATAGACCCAGAGGAGATGTCCACCCGCATCAAGTTTCCAACAGAGCAGGAGAAAGGAGGGTCCAGGAATAAATTCAAGGCCACTAAACATCATTGGACCCAATCACCCTCACAGAGGGCGATTTGCATGACATCAGTGACATGGTGTGCGATGTCACCACAAAGGCCCTACAACAATTTGAGCAGCAGCAACAAATAATTTTGGGGGCTATCCGTATGTATTTGCAAGAGATACAAACCCATGCATCACAGGTTGGCACAATGTCTACCAACCTTGCGATCGACACTTTAGAAGCTATTGAGATGCTGCACGCAATGGCCTCTAGCATGATAGTTCTGCCTAATGGAGCACTAACCATGGAGAATGAAGGTAACAAGCCCATTGTCAGTGCCCTCAAGGGAGTAGGCTTGATTCTGGCAGCACTCCCTGGTGAAGCACTTCACCTTTTGCAAGATAGAGTGATTGCAGAGCTAAGGGCCCATGAGGAGCACACCCTCTAGGTGATTAGTGACCAGCATATTAACAATGAGAATATGGTACTACAGTGAGAATCTGACATCTCATGTGTGACTGAGGTGACCAATTAGAATAAGAACATAATGTAGCTCATTGAGGAGGCATGCCAAATGGTCCCAGAGTTGGCCATTCTTGAGGAAGAACCAGTCAAGATGTGCGTCCACAAACTAGCCATAGGGGTGTGCGACACTCATACATAAATGGTGATGATTTAGTTGGAGTTGAACCTATAGATCACAAAGTTACAGTTGAAGACCTAACCTTAAACTCCGCTGGAAGTAAAGGAGCAGCCGGCAACCACTGTCACAGAAGTAGTAGCAGCAGTTCACAGTGTAGTAGTAGACTGCATGCAACTTTTTGAGCAATCGTTCGAGCTCCTTACAAGCTTCTAGGAGGACCCTAACGTATAGCAACTAAAGACAGAAGCGTGCGAGCTACAAAAACGCTATGATGAGGTCAAAGACATAGTGCAAACCATTGCGCTCACACAAAGATTGTTGAAGCTGCAAGAGGCCAAGAAGATAAAAGAACAGGTGGATGTAGTGCTGCACAAGGAAGCAGCGCTGAAGGCGGAACTGAAGCGCTGGCTAGATGAGGCTTACACAGTCACAACATCTATCGAAAGAAAGCTTGCGAGTCTGCAAGAAACTGAGCAAAAGCTTCAGGTCGACAGTTCAAGAGCAGTGACAGAGGATATGGTCGAAGACTTGAAACAGGTGATCATATAGTGTACTACTGAGGTTGCAGTCATACGGGTCAAGATGGGAGGTCTTCACAATGAGTTCTCTGCACCTACCGAGTCACTCAAGGGTGAGTCACGATGTTTGTGTTGGGGGCCTGTTGGGAACGGGATCTCCCAAGGACATTTTTTGCACTAAAAGCCCATGTCTGGGTCGAATTTTGTAAGAAAGTTGTAAAGACTCTGCATTTTTTGGTCACAGAGTGTGAAGGTTTCATGAGTCATAAAGGATCGCCTGCCCTTATTCTATAAGCTAAAGTCGGCATCTAGCCATGATCTGTGGACCATAGGATTGTATAAAAAGAGCTAATTAAGTAAGATCTAAGTACTTAGATAAGTCATGAGTTGTAGAAAAAGTCTTGAGCTATAAGGAGATATGTCTATGTTTCAGGTCGTATCGTAGGTAGAATCTCTACAGTTGAGTGCACAGAGGCCTAGGTTAGAAGTCTGTAGCTAAGTGCGCGAACTTCTGCAGCGGTGTACATAGGGCAGATAGAGTTTGTAATCATCTAAAGATATCAATAAAGAGAAGCATTTTACAAATTTTGTTTCTTTGTTTCCTATTAATATTGTGAATTAATTTCATTTATAATGCTTATGTGGTGCACGGATGTATGTAACTACATTGGTTAATTGAACGCAAGTAAGAACATCTATTTACATGGTGCTAACTGTGATTGTTTAATAAGATAAGTAAGATACTTAAGCTACTTTGGGAATCTTCACAGCATGCTACCCTAGCTGTGCAAAAGTACCTAAACCATAGGTTAGCGTTACGTGAAGGTCAATCTCACCACTTCATGGAGGTACTTAAGGATGGAATAAAGGGCTAGTCTGACAAAGCCCTATAACTTAAGTGGCCTACGTGAAAGTAGGAATAGAAGGAATAAACCAACATCACGGCAAAATCAAGGTGTGGAAACTTGGTTCTAGCATCCCCCCATACTGCTTCGGATGAGGCTTCGGTCCGCGGTCCACAGGCTGATGCCGAAAGGGACAGTAGTGTAGGGATTTCTTTAGATAACTAACGTTGAACCTAGGTCAGGCCCCTCCAAGCCAACAATGTTTATGGAGCTAAAGACATTATCTAGGCTACTACTTTATTGGGTCTAACAAACTGCGTGGGTTTATCTCTATCTCTTGCCAACTTTCCATTTTCCATGCCCTATTCGGTTGGACAGGCCCATCTCTCTCTTGCCGCTTACCGCCAATGCCAGGACTAACTGATTAATTATCGCAATAGGCAATGTACAGTTTGCCAGGCT
Organism: Pinus taeda; assembly: GCA_000404065.3. NCBI lineage: Eukaryota > Viridiplantae > Streptophyta > Pinopsida > Pinales > Pinaceae > Pinus > Pinus taeda. Next base: position 141,416 of record APFE030860680.1, read on the forward strand.
TGATTACCACTCTAATCAAAATACCAATAAACTTGATTCCTACACCTAATATTGCTACCAATATCTAGGTTGTTCTCATATTACTTGATTGATTCCAAAATCCTGGGCCTTGGGATAGACTTTTTGACTTTCCTTATTCACCAGGGTTTGAAACCTGATAAGTTCATTTTATAAATAACATAATCAATTTTTCCTTTCACTTTAATGAGCTTTGACAATGAGGCACATGCTACCTGAAAGAAAGATATATAAAGATGCATGCTATGCTACCCAATTCTAAACAAGAAATATAATGCAAAAAAACTGCAAAAGTAATGGAATTTCGCTTGCTCCCCATCCCATGTTTAGAAAAAAAAAACACTACTACTCCCTCCTCTCCCAAAGGCCTACCTGGTTGAAACCAAAACCCCATGGCCAAAATGAATGCGGATGGAATTAACGTAAGTAAATAATGGATGGGGAAAGGGTAAAATAGTCACAACTGGCCTCCCTCCATTCAGTTATAGCCGTGCCTGCCTGCATATCCGCTTAAGCCACTAATGGTTACTAACTATATTAGGTAGGTAGGGGTAATATCTATCGAAGGGATCAATATCTGTGACATAATAAGAAAGGTCAGAGTGGATCCTTTTATCCCTCATTTGAGGAAAAGAAAAATCCCTAAACAAAATGGAATGGTAGAGAGGAATAATATGAATTTGGTGGAAATGGTTGGATTTCTACTGCATGCCAAAGACCTACCAACTCAATTTTGGGCAGAAGTTTCTTGCTACTCTAATTATATCCTAAATTTTCTTCCAACTAGATATGTTAGTGACATAACTCCAGTCGAGAAATGGTGAGGAAGGAAACCTTCAATTGGGCCCCTCATAACCTTTGGATGTGTTTCTTTAGCAGACATTAGTATACACCTCTTAGTTTACAAATGTATGAGGAATTTCATTAATTCCTTAACAAATAACCATAAGTATCGATCAGGGAAATTATTGTAATCTGGCAATATCGTTGAAGGAGACCAACGGTAACACTCTTCATCTGTGTGAAGAGAACATGCTTAATTCGATTACGATTACTACTAAGTTGGAAGAAGTATAATAATCCCACGAATAAGATCTCATGATTAGTCACGACACGTGTAACTACCTCTCATTGGGATAACCCATGCCCCATCTCCTCATATCGATTGAAGTGTTGAGTCAAAGGTATTGTGAATCATTGAGAGATTTCCTTGAGAGGGGCGATGTATAGGATGAGGATGTGCCCACACTTGAAATGTAACTGATAGCCTAAGTAGCAAACCTTCCTCCCGACATTGAAATTACAACTGAAAAGCCCACCTCCGCTAATAGAGAAGTAATAATATCCCTCACTAAATCTACTTCACCCATTTTATGGACTCAAATGATAATGTCATCACGATCTCTTTTGTACTTCGATCCAGAGGGAAGGATACCCACTTCCGTTCCATCAAACGTCTCCCATAGGAAGATATCTAGCAACAATGGATATAAGGGGGATCCTTGGGTGAGACCACAAGTTCAATCCACGTTCGAATCTTGTCCCTATTCATCATACTTATACGATGTTTGGTTATCATTAACACTTTTGGATACTACTTATTACGGTAATTTCATATCATAGTAATCATAGTACCATTACCAGTACTAGTTATACATGTAAGTTATTATGCTTATTGATTACATTATGATTATGGTCATATGGTACCTTGAATGTCAAGAAAGCATCGAGCTTAATGAATAACTAAGCTGCATATCTCTGATACAATGCATCTATACCTTGTTACTCAGTATTCATTACTAACAAAGTTGTATAAATTTAAGTAAGGTTCCAAGTTACTCTATACAAATGAGTACACAAATCTTGCCACTATAACATAACCTAAAATGGGGATAAGGTGTTTCGATATTTGATGGATAAGGTGAATCAATAGGTCAGCCTCCATGGACTTGGCTTGATTACACTCTACCCTAATAGCATAGTATAGACGTATAAAGGTCATAACTAAATCCATCACTATTAAGTAGTGTTATTACTCTTACAAATAGGTTAGTCTAAGGGTTATAGTAGTGTATTCAACCTAATTAAGGCACTAGTATTCAAGTTTCTCTAAGCTTCAATATATGATAAAGCATGATTACGGTTCTTACTCTACGTAACATGTTTTATTATGTTTATACAAGAGATATAAATCAATGGAATTAAGACTAGTATAGAAGGGTACTATTTGTAATCTACCTAATTAACCACAACTCAAGCTTAGTTGAATACAAAGACTAACACAATAACAATGCTAATCCTACTAATAAGGTCTAGTTCAATGTTGGGAACCTATACTAATAGAGATTGTTACTTTATTTGAGCATGCTTCAAGGTGTGAGTTGTGACCATGTAATGATATGTTATAGCTATCATAGTATTACAACTTATTTTATGTGTTATAAGCATTTATCTAACTTAGCTCATCCTTGGTGTTATAAGATCTTGTTTAATTACACAACCACTTATAGAAGGTATAGCTCTTGTTATCATAGCTTAACCAGAATGAAGTATCACTATTCATATCAGATCACATGATATTATTACTTAAGCCTGATTACAGCTTAGATTCAAGTCAAAGGGTATAATCTATATACACTAATTATGGAAAGTATGAATGATTATACTAGTTAGATATCTAATAAGGTTAATGATTTCAATTACCAGTACTACAATATTGGTTCGATATTGATAAAGGTCATAGTTAAGGAAACACTTGTAACTGATGAAAGCTCGACTACCTTTGATCATTGAATAGGGAAGATCAATACTCCTTGTAAGCTTATATCGATATAGTGATTAATCTTAAATGGTGTTAAATGTAATATGTATCTACATAATGAATCTCATATCATAAGCATTACCTATACATTACATTCCTGTACCCACCATATTACAATCATTCATAGGAAGAACTAGTATAGTTAGAACATATCTTGAATATTGGTTAGTTAAGTAGCTCCATAGTTTCCCTAAGAATCGATGTGGAAATTAGAGGCCTTATTTTCTTGTATATTAGTTGTACTAGTGAGGTAGGGATAAAATTCATATTTGGGATAGCTTGGTTTCCCTAATCAGTCATATTTGATGAATACAGATTGAGCTTGGCATCAGCTTCGTAATTAGGAATGGGTTGATAAAAAAAGGATCTATTTTATATGGCGATTTCCTCTTTATTGATTTCCTTTATTGGAGTAGATAACTTTATTAATGGAGCAAAGCAGGTCCCCCCGTCTAAAGTAAGTAAATTTCCCATCTATCTATATTTTTCCTTCCCCATTGCTCTAGATTGAAAATTGAGTAGTTAAGAGATTCTTAATTCAAATCAAATCTTCTTGGCCCTTGCATGAAATATAAACTAGTCTTCCTCATGGACTTGCACTCATTGCCATATCCAAGACATTTATACTTGTAATATTTCCTCAACAAGCATTCCACCAGTCATTCGGTGAATGAGCTCAGCAAGAATTTCAAGTCTAAATAGGATGGACTATGATGGGAGGGTACAAATAATCACAAAGTTAAGTGTACATATGTCATGGTTGTCCTCTAGCTTCTCCCGTCATATGCAAGCTTTAAGATCCACACCAAGAACTAAAATGACATGTACATTATTCACGTAATTAGGCCTTAATATTTGCGGTCAAAACTGGGACATTACATTCCCCCTCCCCTTAGAATGACATCGACCACAGCGTTCTCAGCCTAAAACAAAGATGGATACACCTTGTGCATCACATAGTCAATATTCCATGTAACTTCACTTGGCCACAAATGCTTCCACTGCACCTTTATCTAACAGATGGCTCGATTCCAGAGTGTGATCACCTTCAGATCGAGGATATGTGTAGGCTCCACTTGGAACTCTACTTTCAGTTCCACCTAAAGAACATTCCAATTAATAACATGATTAAGATCATGTACATATTTCTTAAGTAGGGAGACACGAAAACATTATGAGCTCTTATGTTAGAAGGCAATGCAATTCTAGATGCAACTGGTCCAATTCTACCAAGGACTAAAAAGGTCCATAAGACTTAGGTGCAAAGTTGGCATACCTTCCCTGATTCAAAAAGATCTTCTTTGGCTTCACTGTAAAGTACACATGATCTCCAACCTAAAATTCGTTATGTGTTCTCTTGAAATATTAATAATTGTTCTCCCTATCTTGGGCAATTTTCAACTTTTGCCTTATCTAGACAACTTGTTATTCGATTTATCATAGCATAGCTAGTCGAAGAATCACTCTATCCACTATATGATCCCAATTCACTTCGGTTATACACTCTCTACCATACATAACTTCAAAAGGGATCATGCCTATGGAATAAAATGAGTTGCTTTAGATAACCTATCTACTACCACCATCACATAATCATGTTGCTTTAGTGTCTTAGGTAACACTGTTATGAAATATATGGAAATCACTTCCCATTTCCATTCTAGAATTTTCAATGGCCATAAAAGTCTTTCAATATGCTGATGATTTAAATAAGAGCACAGATGATGAAAATGTATCGCTAGCCACATATGTATTCCTATAAGCCTATTTGTAGAAACATATAATACCATGAAGACCTAGAGCAATGTGTTCAATAGACCTAGGGATTACCACCATATATGTAAGAAGGTGCTTAGCATATATTCTAGGATTTGAAGGCTGAGAGTTTCCAACATTATATGTAGGGGACATCTTCCACCATAACTATCCTACTAGAGGGAGGATGCCACTTGGCACATATATAGTCTATGGGATACATATATATAGATGGTGTAGTGATAAAACATGGTTATAAAAGGTACAAATCCCTAAGGGTATAAGTATAGGTATATTAACAATAGCAATCAATTAGGTTGGAGGCCAAGATAGAGGGATTACTAGATTATTTAGACAAATGTGCTAGCAATTATGGTGGCCATATGGATATCTAGAGGAGATGCTACATAGTATATGCTAAGATTGATATATATGGTAAACCTAGAGAGGAGCAATGGTTACAAATTCAAAACTCTAACCCACAACATAAGCATACATCTACATTCTATATTTTGATTGAAAATATCCAAAATCAGCCTTTTGTGCAGAGGGTCTTAATGGCTTACGCACACATCCAGATACATAAAGTAGGATAACAACTCTATAGGGCGTGTTACTTCTCTACAGAGTTAGATTGGATCTTTACTCATGGATAGGTAGGCTGGTGCATGGCCTAATGATCACACTTAAATGGTAGTAGTGAAAACTAACAGGGATGCGTAGATAGTTGGGCTATAGGTAGATGTGAGATAAAGAGATGATAGAATCCAGAAACTATAGGTATTACTAACTATAGATCAACAACTCATCTCGATAATAAATGCATAAATATTGGGTTCAAGACATACAATATTATTAATAACTAGGGATGAGTTAGATACCCATCCTATGGACGTCTTACCAATGCCAATGAGAAGGGTGGTGGGGACTCAACGAGAGGATACATTGAGGGTTTCAAATATACATGCTATTAGATGGCATGGCATAGAGCCAAGGAGACTTATTAGGATGCTGAGAAAGATAGGTCTCAACATATTATTGAAATTAGACTATGATAAGTAGATGCTAAAGTAACCGGCTATAGAGGTGAGTTGAGAGGAGTGATATTGAGATTTACCTATATAATTTCAAGATCATAGTAACTACATAGTAAGGTTTAAAAACCAATAGAGGGACCCTTATGTGATTAGCCACATGCTTGGAGGCCTAGACGAGGAGACACTAGTGTAGGGGATACTACTAGTGTGATGTGATAGATATTTATTATACTAAAGTTAGCCCTAACATATAGATGAACATACTTCATTATGATGTTACTCTTTATTCTTTTTAGCATCATAAATATTCCTCTCCCGATGGTCTCACTCGTTCCATCCCCTCAGAGGGAAAGAAACTTCAAGGTCATTCATGTATTTTGACAATGAAGGCTATATATATATATATATATATGAGTTATTTATATACTTTTGTGTCCATGATTGATCTTATATTATATTATGGACGCATGATTATATATGTGATATATAATGTTTTCTTATGTGTTTACTAACCAATCATATGTGTAATTGAGATGTCCAATGGAGATTGAGTAGGACAAAGTCATTTCACACAGGATTGGATACAAGAAGACAAGGATGAATGGAAGAATAAATAGACATAATTATAAAAATATAGGAGCACACTAAGGGGACTAAGAATGCCACAAAATTATGATGCCCCATATGTGAAAAAGGAACGTCTACATAACATTAAAGGTTTCAAATTTAGATCATTTTAGGAGATGATGGAATACAAGGAAAGCTCTTTTTTACGTAATTTATGAGAACGAAAATCACTCGACTAAAAGGAGAGGAATTCTAGTGGTATATGAATGAAGTGAAATAGAATAGGTATGTATATCCCTATGGCTAGAGAAAGGATGTATATATATGGGATATTATATACAATTACCATAGCTACCATATCCAAGGTAGTGATTACATTTACAATAGCTACCAAGGTAAATAATCAAGAGGGAACGTATGAGAAATTATATCCAAAGCAAGAGTGACTTTATTTAGACATATTGTGTAAAAGCTCTGTAAACTAGTGAACCATAACTAAATCAAAGAACTATTATTTACCTTGGAATTACCCTTAGTATCACTATACATAAGGCTATTGGTACTTTTAACCATATACTCACTATAACATATGACTTATCCCCTTCGCATCATAAATTCCTAGTCCCCATATCCTCTTTATAGGATGGCTAAACTAGTATATTCCATTACCCTTCCTATACTAATTAAATCAATATGGCTGAGGCGCCTTATTAGTCATATTACCTACTAGAACTATGTGTATATAAAGGTATAGTGTAGGACAAGATCTCAATATATGGTATATGCTATAGGTAACTGGTAATATAGGCCTATGGTATATATGGTATAGTATCTGACCTATAGGCTACTTGGTCATAGGTCTCGTTCATATTCATCTATTAACTATATCATAGAACATACCCGATAGTTACAAATACCTATTATATAAGAGTAAGCTCTCCTAATAGACCACTTGTCCTTACCTCAGGGAACTACATGTAAGCTGATTTGTCAAAATAGTGAAAATTGGCCCTTAAAGTTTCTCTGTGAGCACGCGAGGAAACAACTTCGAAACTATCATCACGTAGCTTTGTATTAGCTAATTCTTAATAGCTCTAAGATCTTCCTCCTTGTTTGGAATGTGAAAGTCCCTTCTTGTGCTACAAAAAACATAGTAGTTCTTGAAAGAAGAAAAAAGGGATCAATGACTCACTATGGAAAGACTCCTCCGCTTGGCAGTACCTGTTTCCACCGAGATCCATTTGCGGGTCTCAAGTTGAGATAGGCGATGGACCTCTTCGTGGAAAAAGAGAAAAGAATTTATTCCCTCGATATTTGGAAACGAAACGTAGATGGTCAGTACCTATTGCAGTGAGTTCTCACTTTCAGTACTCAAGAGCAGGTGGATGGAAGCTCGTTGAATGAGAAAGGAAGTGACTCGCTTTATGGGAGAGCTACTCACTAAACCAAGAATGTTCTATCTAGTCGGGAAAAGAAGTTACCGTATTTCTAGAGCAGAGGAAGGAAGTTGATCATAGACCTAAGATGAGAGAGAGACAAGAAGGCAGTGAATCGAATCATGGAATAGCTCTTCATGTGGGTAGTTCCACTTCTCGTCAATGTCATTTCCTGCTTTCGAGCTAAGAGCGGTAAAGAAGCTAGCTCTCCTTTTCCCCCTTTGAGTGGTATTTATCTGGTAGCTCCTTACTCTTTGGACTTCAAACCTTAGAATAAGAGAATTGAATAAAGGTAAAGAAGATGTACTCACAGAATCAGGAATGATCCAATCAGGAACATGCTTCCTCTCGTCGAAGTCAGAAGTAGGGAAGCTTGAGTTTAGTTCCTGGAAGGATGGAAGGCTAGGCGCAGTAGATATGGCTCGTGGAAAGAGAATAGCTCTCAACCTCCAGAAAAGGAAAAGGTTAATAAACCGGAAAGAGAGGTAGATATATCAGATTATAAAAGATAGGGCTGTAGCTATAAGGAAGGAAATATGAGAAAATGCATCTTTCAGTATCAACTATGGGCCTGAAATAGTCTCAATGGGAAAATATCCTCAACATGGTAGCGAGGGCCAGTCTGTTGGTGTGAGAGAACGCTCTCTGACTCCCCTTGAGTGGTCAGGGTTGACTGGTACAAAAATAAAAAAATGACCAATCCTTGTTGCTCGTAGGACCAACCTTTGCTACTTGCCGCTTGCAAATACCATTTTGTAGAGGAGAAGCATGAAATTTGACCATTAAGACTTGAAATTTGACCTATAGTTTCTATGGTACCGAGTAGCTAGATATATTTGGATTGTGATGTTCAACCACCCACCTTTGTGTGATTTCGTTCTGTATCACTTTGACCATACCCATAAGATTTGTCAAAGTGGCATTCAATTGCGAACACTATAAGCATAAATAAATGGATTGAATGAGAAAAGACAAAACATCACCGCCCACACTACTTTCCTTGTTTCCTCGATTAGAGAAAGCGGGGAATGAGAAATAACTCGGATTGACTGCGAGGACTAGGAGAGGTGACTGATACTACCGAACAATAATTAGTGATTGAATGAGGTGAATGCTGAGAATGCAGTGAATGTGGATCGGTGGAGTGAAGCAGCAACACTTGTGACGCAAGCTATTTCAGCCAGGGAAAGTGGTTGGTTGGTTAGTCACTAATGTCAGTCATTTCATCAGTTTCCATGCAAGATGCTAGACCTTTTATTTATTGATTGCTCCGCCTACTAGGTCGATAGTAGTACACTGTGTGGGACCACCCCACCTGCCATTTATTTCAATGAGAATGTACTGTCAACATTATATTTGCCAATCGCAGTACAAGTTAGAAAAGTGAAGTGGTCTATATTGTAACATGGGGACCTACCGGAAATCTATCTCGCAATATTAGCATCAATTATTTCAATCTATATCTGGTAGACCAAATTATTTATCGTGACTTAACACAACTTCTCAACAAACTTGTTCACTTAGTTGGCATAAAAAAGTGATTTTAGTTGGGGTTTGAACGTGAAACTCATTCATATGAGTGAGGTACGGTAAGTGACTCACCCGACCTAAGAAAGAACAGAAAGGTCCTAACCTCAAGGCTGTGGTGGATAAGAACGCATCATGATTATATATGTAATTACATATACAAAGAAATACCCACATTGAGAATTCAAGAGTTTCAAGCTTACTAATAAATAATTCATTAGAAGAGATTACCTCATCTATCAAGTAGTCGTTCTAACACTTACCTCAAAAATTGGGGAGTAGCTCAAATACTAACCTCCTCAGTTGGGTAGTTGGTCTAATACTAACCTCAGAAATAAAGGATTCGTTATCCATTATGTATGATTCAATGAAATGGTGGAATAAATGAATCACAATGAGTTCAACTAGTGTCTTGGCTCCAGCTCAAGTTATTGGAAGGATTTCAACGAAAATAAGAGCTTTGAGAAACCCATATGAACCATCAACTTGGTTCAAGGTACTTGTTTCCATCCATAGTGAGAGCTTTAGGAAATACTCGAACAATTTCAAGATAATGACGAGACTTGGTTATAATAACTGTGGCCCCCATTCCAACGACTCCTCCATGGTCTCCATTCTTTGAAATTGACTAGATTGAACATAACGTATATCATATCGACCTAGATCAAAGTGTTATCTCTAGAGGTAAGAGGCTCATTGTATCGATCGGTAGATACGTAATTATACAACAATAAGCTAAGCGACTTCTCATGTTGCACCATCACTAGCAGCAATATGGTCCTCTCATTGCATATCACTGGTAGTCGTCGTAGTAACCAAGTTGAACAACCAATCCAATGGGCCCATCCCTCTTATTACTATTATTAAAGACTTTTTGGCTATGTTATGACTGGCTATACAAGGTGGGGTCTATGTTGTATGTCTGCTTCTATGTTTTCTGTGGTAATATTATGGCTGCTATGGGGATGACTATCACCACCTACTTCTAGAAATTATTGGGGTTGACTAGATGGGGTGGCTATCGACAATGACTGGTTGTAAGTGGATCGCACTGACCAATTGGTATTGATTATAAGCTTTTGGCAATGACCTAGTTGAGTAGCCCGGGTCTAACCTAGTATCTAAGCCGAGTAGTGGAGTATCCAAGCGAAGTAGCCAAAGCGGTTGAATAGCAGAGCAGCCACAGTCGAGTAGGGAGCCAAGCCCATTCGATTAGTGTAGCAACCATCCTATCTGATATCCATAACAAGTTTATCAATAAGATCCCTATCGAAAAAGAGTAGTGGGTAGGTAGGAAAGAGTAAAGAACTAGCTAGGAAGGGAAGCTTCGTTGCAAAGGTAGGTTCAATCAATGTCAAATGCCTTGCCTGATGCGGATAAGTGACTTCGTACCTTTCTTCCTTAATCAACAATAAAATGGCACTTTCAAAGCTTGGGGTGGGACTTTCAAGACAAAAAGTGAGAAATAATGAAACTGAAAAGTGGAGCAGAGATTGCTCTTCTCAATATTTTGAAAGACTAAATAGGTTACACTGTAAACATCAACAATAAATAGCTGAAGTAAAACTAGACACCTATGGAGTAGAACTCAAGTAAAACTAAACTACTTATGACACCTAGCACACAATAAATCTATTAAGATGACACCTAACCAACAACTAACTGACCATGAGATTAATATATCAACATCCCCTTCTAATCTCAATTTTTACATGTAGTGACACTTACAATGCATAGTTGTTCTCTTTAAAAGTTAAATACATTCTTGCCTAATGGATTTGTAATAATATTTGCTAGTTTGTATTTCAAACCACATAAATCAAGTACTATGTCCCCATCATTGACAAGCTCATGGATGAAATGAAAATGAGTGTCAACGTGCTTTCTCTTATTGTGGAAAACATGATTTTTTAATAATGAAATAATTGAATTGTTATCACCGTAGATTGGATTTGGCTCCTTCTAAATATTTGAAATATCTTTCAATAATATTCTCATTGACACAACTTGACAAGCTATTAAATTTGCTGCTACATATTCTACCTTTGGAGAAGATATTGAAATGATTGATTGTTTCTTGGATGCCATGAAATTAGATTGGTTCCAAGATGAAAAGCATAACTTGAGGTGCTTTTGCGATCATCTAAACTCCCTTCATAATCATTGTCTGTATAAGTTCAAAGTGAACAATTTTCAAAATGTGTATAAAGCAAACCATAAGCTATTGTCCTTGCAATATACGTTAGGATCCATTTTTCATCCTTCCAATAAGAAATCTTAGGTGACTAAATAAACCTCGAGACAAAAGTTGTTGCAAACATAATATTAGGTCTAGTTGAAGTGAGATATAACAAGCTACCAACTAGACTTGTATACAGTGTTGAATCAACTGGTGGTGCTACATGTTCTTTGCTCAGTTTTGTGCCTTGAGAAATTGGTGTATCTACAGGTTTGCAATTGGTCATTCTGAACTTTTTGATGATATCAATGCCATATTTTTGCTGACCCACAAAAAATCCATTAACAAAATGGTGAATTTCAATGCCTAAGAAATATTTCATGACTCCTAGATCTATCATATCAAACTCTTTTTTCATTGTTGTTTTGAAATCTTCTAACATCATATTTCTTGTATAAACAATATCATCTACATAAAGGAATACTATTAGAATTTTACCTTCATGCATTTTGGTATACAAAGTTGGCTCATGATTGCTTCTGAAAAAACCACTTTTATTGAGATAGGTGTAAATGCAAGTGTAACAAGCTCTTGGAGCTTGTTTCAAACCATACAAGGATTTCTTCAATTTTTATACCTTATGCTCCTACGCTGGAACTTCAAAACCAGGAAGCTACTCTACATAAACTTCTTCCTGCAATATACCATTTAAGAAAGCAAATTTGACATCGAGATGATAGACTTTCCATTTGTGCTAAGCTATTGTGGACAAAAGGGTTCTGACAATGTCTAACCTTGCTACCAGAGCAAAGGTTTCACCATAATTGACCCCAAACTGTTGTCAGAATCCTTTGGCAACCAACCTTGCCTTATGTTTCTCAATTTCTCCTTTTTCATTCAGCTTGGTCTTATATACCCATTTTACACCAATTCTGGTTTGGTCTCTTGGAAGATCGGCTAATTCCCAAGTCTGATTCTTCTCTATGGAAACAATTTCTTGGTTCATGGCTTCTACCCAATGATTTTCTTTAACTTCTCCCTCGAAATGAGTTGGTTGAGATGAAAGAAATACAAAGATATTATGTTGGTCAAAGTCATGCTCCTACTCATATATTTATCTAACGCTTCTTGTTTTCTAATTGTCTTCTAAATATGTTGAACCACTCGTGCATTTAGTGTTTGAAGATGTAGCATTTTTAGAATGGTATGGATTTTCTTCAACCTGTAGTCTTGATGTATGTGGTGGATAGAACAATTGACTTGAATCTTCATCAACATGATCAGACCAAGATTTATTTTCAAAAAATATTACATCTCTACTTAAAACAAACTTCTTTGTAACTGGATTATAAAGTTTGTAGGTCTTTGATTGCTCACTATAGCCTACGAAAATACATCTTTCACTCCTATCATCAAGATTCTTTCATAGCTTCTCAGGAACATGTGGAAAATCTATTGGTACAAAAATTCTAAAGTGAGATACATTTACCTATTTACCATCCCATGCTTCTTGTGGTACTATATCTTGAAGAGTCATTGTTGGAGATCCATTGGAAACATACAATACCGTCGAAACTGCATCAATTGAATAATTGTTTATCAACTTCTTCTCACGAAGCATACATCTGGCCATGTTCATGATTGACTATTTTTTCCTTTTTGCGATGCCATTCTACTGTGGATTATATATTCTTGTGTTCTTCATTATGATTCCTTGCTATTGACAAAATGCTTTGAAATTATTGGAGTTGTGCTCTCCTCCTCTATTGGATTTGAGGATTTTCAAAGGCTTTCCACTCTACTTTTCTGCTTTTGATTTGAATTCTTTGAACCTTGATAATGTATGCCATTTGTTTTTAAGAAAATACACCCATATCTTCCTCCTATAACCATCAATGAATGTCGAAAAATAAAGACTACCATCAATAGAGTGTGTCTGCATGGGGCCACATATATCTGTATGGACAAGCTCTAAAGGCTCTTTTTCTCTAGAGGAAGATGTGGGAAATTTGTCTCTTTTATGCTTGGACAAAACACAAATTTCATAATTACAATATTTTTCATTCATAGTAGGGAGACCAATGACTATTAATTGTTTCTTAAGTTGAATTAGACTTTTGAACAGTATGTGGCCATATCTAGAATTCCATACTTGATACTCATATGTTCTTGACACATTGTGTAGAAAACACTGTGAAACATTTCGACTTCAAAGAGTCAAAGGACACATCCTATTCTTGGTTTTTTCAACATTTTCTACCAGCCCTCTATTGGGCAATTTGTTATAGATATAACATGTGTTCCCTTGAGATATTACATGATAACAATGATCCATGAGCGGTCCTACACTAACAAGTTTATGCTTCAGATTTGGAACATAATAAACATTAGGAATGTATTTCTGTTGATTATGTTTAGTAAGAATAGGAACAATACCTTTTCCTTCAACTTTAATGCAAGAACGATCTCCAAGAGTAATTTATGATGTTATGGAAGAATCAAGATAAGAAAGCATATTTTTGTTACATGTTGTATGATTGCTACAACAATTGCCCAACAACCAAAGATCCTTTTTGTGAGTGTCTTCAAAAATATTGCATGAAATAAATATTGTTTCAGAGGATTCTCCTTCATTTTTGGACAGAAGGACATTGCCTCTGTGTTGATCTAGCCGTTTCTTTTTGCATTCATGTTCATAATGCCCAAATTTTTAGCAGTAATAACACTGGACATTATATTTGCTCCAAGGTCTGCTTCTTTGAGTTTAATTTTATGAAGGTCTCCACTGCTCTGCTACATGATGATGTTCAAACCTATCTTTGCTTCGACCTCTACTTCGCTTGTTTCCACCTCTATATCCTCTGTCTCTCCCTCTGCCGAAAGAGAGTTGTGCTTTTAAAGCTTGTTCCATGAAACCTTATATCAAGTTGAGTCTTTTTTCATGTGCTAGAAGTGATCGAGTCAATTGTCCTACTAAGAAAGTCGTAAGATCTTTGGATTCTAGAATGGCATTACAATAATGTCATATTTCTTAGTCATACTTGGAAGGACTTTCTCAACAATTTTCTCATCTGAAATCATTTCACCGATGAGTTTGATTTGATTGATTATTCACACGACTCTAGTCATGACCTCATCCACATTTTCTGTGTGAGTCATCTTCAGGGTTTGAAACTGCGATCTCAACGTCTGTAATTTCACTGTCTTCACTCTATCATTACCTTGATATGCATCTTTCAAAATTTCCCAAGCTTCATGTCCTGTAGATGTGCCAATCATCTTGTCGAAAATAGAGTCGTCGACTTAGTTTTGAATATAGCATTTGGCTCTATGTTCTTTCTTTTTGAGGTCTGTAGTTGCATTCCTCTCATTATTAGTCATGGATGCCCATACTTCTTGAGTCGGCTCTATAGATATAGTCTGAAGTGTATCCCAACACTCTTGGGCTTACAGGAACATCTTCATTCTCAAAAACCATATCTCATAATTTTTTCCAAACAAAGTGGAGGTGTGGCAAAGCACGTGAGGAAACCTTTTCTTTCAATGCAAAAAAATTGTCTCTTTTAAATCTCTTTTAAAAATCATTTTCATTTCAAAATTTTTATAAAAAAATCCTTTTCCTTTCCAAATTTTATTTAAAAAAAAACTTAAAAAAATCCTCTTCCATTTACTTTCAGTTTTCTATAAAATAAAACTTTTAAAAAGTTACAAACTCAATACTCCTTTTTGTTTCCAATCTTTTTTTATTTAAAAAACACTTTTAATACTGGTCATTACAATACCTTTTAAAGAAATTTAAAAAACATCACCTTTCGTAAAAGGAGGTAATACAAATAAAGACTTAACTTTTGACTTTTCGAAAAAAAATGTTTGGCGCGGGCCTTTATTTTTTTGCACCTCGTGTTGCTATGCAATGAAACTCGATTAACGCGCTTACTACAGTGAGGCAAGCATTGGTTTTAGGGAGTGGAAACTAATCCAAAAAGAGTTTTTGGAAGTTTTTCTGGTCTAATTTCTCTAAAATCCTCCAGGAATTTATTGAAAATCTTGTGCCATCAAGTGCGCTAAGGATTTTCCTGCCTGTTAAATAATATAAATCAAGATTTCACCCCAAGTCCAAAAAGTCCAAAAGTCCAAAGAGAACTCCCTCTACAAAAAACAACTCCAATGGAAAGGGAGTTGTCTTTAGTGCCACTTTTTGGAAGCTTTTACAGTAGGATTTTCTAGTCTAATTTCTTTAAAATTCCGCAAGAATTTATTGAAATAACATTTTTGATCGGTAATCTTGTGTAATCATCTTGTGTAATCGAAGTGCTCTAGGAGTTTTCATGGGTGATGAATCCATCCATAGAGTAAAAAAATTAGTTTAAATAACAGAATCAAGATTTCACCTCAAATTTTTCCATTGGATTTAGGCACCAGAAAGTCCAAAAAATCACACTATAAACAACTCCAAAAACATAAAGCGTTAATCTCTTAAAAACAAAGAAAATAATAAAAAACAATTAGGAGAATAATGCGATTTTGTTCAATGTATTCACCAATTTTATTAAAAAGTGTTTGTTCCAACTTCAAACATATAATTAAAAGAAATAAAGTGGCTAGGGCACCCTATCACCATACCAAATGTAAAAATAATAGAGATTCTTAAGTTGGATGTTATGACCCTACAATCCATATTACCACTTATAACTTCTGATGCTCTTCTAATTCATTCATGAGTGATAGCTTAAGGTTTTGTATTTCCTAGAAAACTCTTATGGTTGATGTTCCCAAATGGTACATTGACTTTGAGTACACCGCCTATGATTCATGCTTTTAGCATAGGCTTTTGTTAATCACTATTAATTTCATGTTACATATGAGATTAGAACCATGATTCCCACTAACTTCTATAAGTATACCTCTAGTCACATTTATTATAATATTCAAGATTGGAGAACAAGATAAACTCTCTTCAAATCCAGGTTTCTTAATGAATTATTGTGTGCTTGTGTGAGTGGTTGGAAGAAGTGGTTTGAAACTTTTGATGTTGCAATCACCACTACAACACGATCATATTTAAAAAGAGTTATGCAATAAATTCTATGTTTTTAATTTAAATTTATTACAAGTTCACAAACTAATTTAGGGTAGAATAATGCTATTCTGTTCAATGTATTCACAACAACCTTCCTTCCTTTTACAGTGGGATGAGTGTAGCGGATTTCTTCTCTTTTCTTTGTGAATACAAACTGCAAAATGTTGCTCTCAATTAGTTTTGTGTAATCTTATTCTAACTCTGCTGCCCTCAAAGCGTTTAGGTAGTTTAAGGCACATGAAAAAAATTGAAAAGTGAAACAAAGATTTCTCTTTTCAATATTTTGAAAGAATAAATAAGTTATATTATAAATATTAATAATAAATAATTAAAGTAAAACTTAAAATATATAGAGTAGAAGTCAAGTAAAACTTAAGTGATTATGACACCTAACATAAACTAAATCAATTAAAAAGACACCAAATCAACAACTCACTGATAATGAGATTAATATGTGAATAAAAAGGGACAGTTTTTGCTCTAGCATAGCCATAGATTAAATTTCTATTGTTGAAGTTATAATTTCCCTGCACGCGGGCCAGCATTCAACCCTGACCATTCAACCCCCGAAACCACCCAGCATCAAACCTAAATCGCCGGGAAGCCATCGCACCGCTCTTTGGCAAATGTGGTTTCCGTACGAAGGTGCTCCGACGCAGACATGTGGACTACCGTGACATCATCACCTGACACTTTTCGGAAGGTAACGCTCGGTCAACTCACCCCGCCCGATATGCATCCGATTGAAGAGCATCCTCTCCGCCGTTCGATTGCCTCGAAAAGTCTCCGCCGGTTAAGCTCTCCAAAGTACATATGGGACTGTTTGATAAATTAAATGCAGGGTGGAGTATTAATTTGGCCATACTCCTAAGTTAATGCTATGACAATTTTTTGGTAATGTGTTAAATGTTTTACGGCGCGTTAATATTTAGTGGATACGGAGTATGGGCGAAAATATATTGTAAGTTTTTTTTTTTTTTTTTTTGACATATGTTTTAATAGGAGCGTTGACTCCATTGTAATTTTTTTGTTGTATTGCACACGGGGATTGTATTAAAAAAAAGTGTGGTATGTAATCACATATGTGTAAAAAGAAACAAAGGGTCCGCAGCACCGGAATATAGAACAGAGATTAATTTTGTATTGCAGGGGAGGAATGCACAGAAGTGCATGAATTTTCTTTTGGGTTTGTAATGTAAAAAGAAAGTGCAACAACAGAGTAAAAATGTTTTTGTTTGTAATGTAAATGAAATGCAAAGAATGCACAACAGTGTGAAGGAGAAATGAATGAAGAAAACCAGTGGATAGTTTTGTTTCCAAAAACCATGAATTGTTTCACACAGTGAAAAGGTAAATGTGTAAATCTCTGTAATTTTGTTTTCACACAGCAGTGAATGTAAATGAAATATTTACACACAGTGGTGTAAAATTTCATAGGAGGCAGAGTAAGTTTTGTGAAAATATTTTGGTGAATCCCTCTGAGTAAAAGAGGATGAATATGTAATAGTTTTTGTTTAATGAATAGAAATCATTTTATGGTGGTGCAATACTCTGCTCAGTAATTTTTTTTAAGGCTCCTCTGTGCAAAAAGATCTTGGAGCAAAAGAAACAGAGCATTGTCTCTGTGTTTTATTTTGTGGTTTTGGTATTTTCCCATTGCAAACAAAAATACCCAACAGTGGTATCAGAGCAGGCTTAGGCTCTTTGAAGGTGACAAAGAAGCTGAAGGGAGAAGTCTTTTGGTTGCAGCAGTCAGTTGTTTTTAAATACACAATCAAGGATTTAGAAGCATAGCTGAGAATGCAAGGAATGGCTAGCACAAGCACTAGTATGGGTTTGTTTAACCCTCAATTCCCACAGTTCAATGGGACAAACTATGACTATTGGGCAATAACCATGAAAGCCCTGTTTGCATGTTAAGATTTATGGGAACTTGTTGAAGATGGTTTTGATGAACCAGCAAATGAGAATGAGTTTAACAGATTAACTCAGGCAGAGAAAGACCTATTGAAGAGCAATAGGAAGAAGGATGCAAAAGC
>APFE030860680.1:163816-174043 GCA_000404065.3 Pinus taeda
CCAAGAGCAGGCAAAAGCGACAGTGATCTTTTGTGACAATAGCTCAGCTATTGCATTGTCAAAGAATTCAGTGTTTCATAAGAGAACGAAACACATTGATACAAGGTTTCACTACATCAGAGAATTAGTGAACAATGGAGAAATTGTCCTAAAACATTGCAGGACACAAGAACAGGGTGCAGACATCTTGACAAAGCCACTGGATCAGAAAAACTTTGAATTTTTGAGGAAGTGTCTAGGTATGACCGAATGCCCAGCAGGTGAAATTAAAGGGGAGTGTTGAAGTTATAATTTCCCTGCACGCGGGCCAGCATTCAACGCTGACCGTTCAACCCCCGAAACCACCCAGCAGCAAACCTAAACCGCCGGGAAGCCATCGCACCGCTCTTTGGCAAATGTGGTTTCCGTACGAAGGTGCTCCGACACAGACATGTGCACTACCGTGACATCATCACCTGACACTTTTCGGAAGGTAACGCTCGGTCAACTCACCCCGCCCGATATGCGTCCGATTGAAGAGCATCCTCTCCGCCGTTCGATTGCCTGGAAAGGTCTTCGCCGGTTAAGCTCTCCAAAGTACATACAGGCGTGTTTGATAAATTAAATGCAGCGTGGAGTATTAATTTGGCCATACTCCTAAGTTAATGCTATGACAATTTTTTGGTAATGTGTTAAATGTTTTACGGCGCGTTAATATTTAGTGGATACGGAGTATGGGCGAAAACATATTGTAAGTTTTTTTTTTTTTTTTGACATATGTTTTAATAGGAGCGTTGACTCCATTGTAATTTTTTTTTTGTATTGCACACGGGGATTGTATTAAAAAAAAGTGTGGCATGTAATCACATATGTGTAAAAAGAAACAAAGGGTCCGCAGCACCGGAATATAGAACAGAGATTAATTTTGTATTGCAGGGGAGGAACGCACAGAAGTGCATGAATTTTCTTTTGGGTTTGTAATGTAAAAAGAAAGTGCAGCAGCAGAGTAAAAATGTTTTTGTTTGTAATGTAAATGAAATGCAAAGAATGCACAACAGTGCAGAAGGAGAAATGAATGAAGAAAACCAGTGGATAGTTTTGTTTCCAAAAACCATGAATTGTTTCACACAGCACTGAAAAGTTAAATGTGTAAATCTGTGTAATTTTGTTTTCAGACAGCAGTGAATGTAAATGAAATATTTACACACAGTGGTGTAAAATTTCATAGGAGGCAGAGTAAGTTTTGTGAAAATATTTTGGTGAATCCCTCTGAGTAAAAGAGGATGAATATGTAAGAGTTTTTGTTTAATGAATAGAAATCATTTTATGGTGGTGCAATACTCTGGTCAGTAATTTTTTTAAAGGCTCCTCTGTGCAAAAAGATCTTGGAGCAAAAAAAACAGAGCATTGCCTCTGTGTTTTATTTTGTGGTTTTGGTATTTTCCCATTGCAAACAAAAATACCCAACATCTATATCATGTGGGGCATGATGAGCCAAGGTCAAAGTTGTGGCTTCTCGAGCAACAGCGAATTATTATGTTTATAGGTAATCAGCAGTTTCTGATCCAGTGGATACCTAAAAAGGAAGGATAGGTTATCATCAATTTCAAATTGACCCGCTGCTAACTAGCAATGCCAGCCAGCAAGACCATGAATCCTAGCCATTGTAGCTTAGCCATCCCCTACTTGTGTGAGACCTAGTGAAAGGCCATTATTCCAAGGTAAAATGTTACTTGAAATGTGGAAGTTGGCTAAGATAATATCAGTTCAAAAGAAGAGTTTATTCTCTCGTTGGTTGAGTCATGCTATAGCATCCTCGACTGACAATCAGTCTAGTCATGCTGTAGAATCCTCTCTATGAACCTGGCCTTCCCTCCTCCCCCTCCGTCGTTACCTATCTAATGGATGACATGGTCTACTTCCCCCGAGTAAGCTATAGGCCACGATAGCAGAGTAACAGATAACAGGCGGGCACTAACTATTTCCTTCGCTCTCATTCAGCCTTCTTGCATCGAGACCGGTTCTTCGGTCCAGTCGCCTTATTTATGCAAATCAACTATCTCCCTACCCGCGATCGAAAAACAATGAGTAGAGCAAGATCAGCTTCGGGCGAGTTCAATAAGTAGTAACAATGGAGCAAGAACAAAAGGATCTAGTAGAGTCATAGAGAAATAGACCAACAAATGGGTAGGGTGAAGAGGCTCAAAAGGAGGGATCGGTATGTCCAACGAGAATAGGCTTTCCTTATTTATACCAGCGAGAAGCCAAGCCCTTCTTTATAGACCAACGTGCGGCTTAAACGTGTAATGCATTCGGGGATGGTGGGTATACTAATTATAATGGTTATCTCATTTTATATCTCTTCATTACACGCGAGCCCGAAGCGAATATATATATATATATTATATATATATATATGGCAAACTCACGCGAGCCCGAAGCGAATATATATATAATATTATATATATAATGGCAAACTTGAAGGGGAGAAGAAGCCTTGACAAGGCTTAGCTCAGAAGGGATAATCCAGATACGAGGGCATAAGTCTTAGAAAGATGCAACCTTAGAGAGATGCGACTGTAGTCCGTTGCAAGCCCAAAGGGGATCTCTAGGTTTTGCCCTTATGTCTTTGTCTTTATTTACTCTTTGTTATGCCTCGTGGACTGTCATGGCCGACATCAAATCTCCCACAGTCAGTGATATCGTTGAGACTGACCAATTGATAGATGAGACTGAATTGTGGAGGCAAAATTCAACATATAAAGATTACCAATATTGTTGGAAAAATCACAGCAGTTCTATAGAATCTATAATTTCCACTGTGGGGATCCTAGTTAATACTTGCGGGTTTTGGTGTAACAGCAAAATTCAGCATGGTATGAGAGCTTCCTAGTTAATGGTTTGTAACTTTTACTAACACTTGAGGGTTTTGGTGTAACAGCACAACTCCACATGGTATGAGAGCTTCGACCTAGGTTGATTCTCCCAACTTGGATTTGAAGGAGGTGTTGGAAAAATCAACACACCTTTATAGAATCCATAATTTCCACCCTGAGAATCCTAATTACTGGTTTGTAACTTTTACTAACCCCTACAAATTTTGGTATAATGGCAAACCTCCAAAAACATCCCTAGATCCCAGGTGATTAAATCCCCAGTTCATTAGATGGAATGATTTTATTAAGTACTCTTTACTATATATTTTGGAAAAGGTCTTACCGGCTAGATAGAAGGAACGGGTTGGGGTGATCGATCATCTTTTGATATGGCATGGTTCCACTAGAATCAGGCCAGTGATAACTCTCTGTATTGCAGGCTTGTGGGGAAATTCAGATAGCACGGGATCTGTAGTTCACTCAATTACGATACGATAGCATCAGTCACGCGAGTTCCTTCGATATATCAGGTAGGCTCGCTGCCGGGTTAGAGAAAGTAATTGTTGATAGGATCTTCTAAATAGAAGGCACTAGCCACTTACGGAAGTAATGGATTGTCATGATCCATTGAGGGCCCTATGTCTAGGGGTATAAAGTAGTGGGAAAGTAGTTTCGGGGGGTGTAACGTGAGCGATAGCGATAAGTGTAACGATGAATATAACGAAGTGGGCCTACTATAATGTGGTCAACTATAGTTATGAGTGTAGCGAAGCGAAACGAAGATGAGTTCGTCTTTGCAGATGTTTAACAAGCACTAAAGAAACACCCCTATGAGATTTTCAAGTCTTGTTCAGAGCTTGCAAGAGCCATTATCCATTGACAATTTTCACATCCTTTAACAGGTTAGGTGGCTTGCTCTTAAGTGAAGATGTTTATTTATTCGATCTATTGAGTTTGTAATCTAGCCTTTTAGAATAGTTGTTTTTCATCCAGAAAAGACCCATTAGAAGATTGGTGTGTGTTACCCCGTGCATATGCACTTTGAGAGATTCAGTTACAGCTGGGGTCTCAGGAACACATGCATATTTGTAGATGAAGAGCACTGTTTCAAGAGTTCCCAATCTAGTGAATCAATTTTCTCTCTGATTCAGAGAATAAAGAAGCCTTAAACTTTAGCTTACAGTCAGAAAATGTTTTGATACAGTGGATCTTTTTGGTGCAATACACGCTTCAAAGTATAGGCAGCATTATGTTGGTGTGAAATTGTTGACAAGATTGTGCTGATGCTGTTATGTGGTTGGAAGTGCTGGCAGTGAACAACAAGACGCTGCATGTATGGAAGAATCTGCTGCATATATTTAGTATTTGTCCTGAGGTGATTTCCAGCAGAATGAAAATGTTTTAGGGTGTCTAGGTTATTTTGTAATGATGTTCTTTGAATCCTTTTCATTTACAAACAGCAGAAGAAAGGATATATTTCCAAATCACTGCCCAAGAGTATCCTAGGACGACCAGCATCTTTGAGACTATTCTGACTTTTTATTTCTGTGATCTAAGGTAAACATGCAATAAGGGAAGAATCGCTTACACCTACAACACTCATGGAGGCTACACCGTTATACAAAGCCACAAAAGACTTGAAGCTTTTGGGTCGCTATGCAAGAAACCCCGTGAGGTATCTCGTTGTCTCTTCCACTGCCAATGATTCAATATGATGCTAAACCAACCTATCTTCACTTTACAGGGCCTATACATTAAAGGGACAAAGGCAGCATGGAAGCATACTTGATCTTAAGTCACATCACCACCAGAGAAGACACATTACTAGCACAGATTACACCAAATAGTAAGACTCAATTTTAATGTAGACAATGTCTGGCATGTTTCTAATGACATGCTAGCGACTAAAGGAATGACACTAATCTTCAACAAATACAGATTTGGTGAGGCTAATTTTGAAGGACTTATCAAATGTCAAATGGAGATAAGTAGCAACGTTGGAAATTGTAATTACTCTCACAACAAATTGAGTCTTACAACAAATATTAAGACAATTTCAATGTATACTAAGACTCAATTTCAAAGTACACAATGTCTGGCATGTTTGGCATGTTTCAAAGGACATGTTAGTGACTAAAATGCCGCTGATCTTCAATCAATACAGATTTGGTGAGGCTCATTTTGAAGGACTTATGAAATGTCAAATGGAGATAAGTTACCTGTTGCAATGTTAGAAATTGTAATTACTCTTATATGTGGAGTTAGTTAGAACTTAGACTCAATTAATGAGTGATTTGAATGTTGAGTAAAATCGAGCTAAGTGATAAACTACTTTTAATGTGTAGTTACATGTAAATACATGTTAAGATATTTTAAGCAAGTACCCTTCACAGGATTCATTATAAATATCATGTTTTTTTTATTTAGAAAAACGGCAGCTCGTATATTTTATCTGTAAATTTATTTTTTATCTTTCTCTCTTTCCAACCAATTGATATCAGAACAAAGAAAAATAACGGAATAGAAATTATTCAGCTGCAGCTCAATTAAAAATTTCGAAAGTTTCACCCGTACCTTGTCGGCCATTGAGCAATAAAACGGATTGTCTTATCGTGGGTAGCGATAGCACGCAGGCCAACTACATCAAAAGCCGCGTTAATAAAGTGGAGAAGGTTACTTAAAAAAAAAAAAGGCGAAAGCATATCATAGGGAAACTTACTAGTCACGTGTTGTATTGAGTTCTTAGTGAAGTAATAAGCGAGTGCATGACTTTTGAAAAGTTTTTCTTTAAAAGGAGCACATTAGAAAAGGGTTTGTTAAAGTCCTTTTAAAAGGGTTTGTATTCTTTTATTAAAAAAAAAAAAAATTATAAAGACTTGAGAAAGGATTTGTAAAGGTTTTTTTTTACCAGTGGCTTGTTATAAAGATATTGAAAGGTATAAAAATTAATTTTAGGAGAGGGATTTTAAGAAAGGTTTTATAAAAGATTTTATTGGCAAAAGAACTTAGGGCTTTGTAAAGTCTATTTATTTACAAAATAATTTGTTTTTTTGTCAAGCATGACAGTGTTTTGGGGGAAGATTATGCCTTACAAAGGTGCATATAGAAAATCATTTTTTTTTCAAGGGAGATATGGAAAATAGCTTCATGTAATCAGGAAATAAACTATAAAACAAAGGAATGACCATAGTCATGGGTCGCAAAGCATGATTGCAGCATATGAAGAAAATAAATCGAAAAGAAGACGTAGAGATTGCTAACATGGTTAGAGAGGTTCAAACCGCAGCTGAGAAATTGAGAAGTCTAGCAGAAGACAAAGAAGAAAGCGTTTGATATGCTACAACTTCCTCTGTTTACACTAAATATTTTGATCATTGGGTTACAAGATGTTAAGTTTTCTTCGATCTAAAGAGTTAATTGAGTACGAGTCTAATAATGCATATGGTGCAGTATGTGATGCTTTAGCATTGAATATTATAAAACAAGCATTGGATGAGAAGTGTTTGAGTAAGGTAGGAAAATGTACAAATTCTAAGGAAACATGGAAGTTCCTAGATTGAGAGTTTGGTGCAAGGGGGATTCACATGCAACATCAGGTTATGTGACAAGCAAAGAAGTCAACCACAGATCTGAGAATATATGAGCAAAACTCTAAGAGGAAACCAAAGCTTCGAGAACCCCACTCAAAAGTGGATAATGGTTGTCAAGACCATAAAATTGAAACCCATTATGCAAGCATGCATATGGATGAAGAAGATGCAACAAAGATTGCAAAGGGAGAAGATGAAACCTATGTATGTGAAGCAGAGAAAGAGCATATAAATGCTCAAGAAATCCACTGTAATGTGCATGACACAAATGATGGTGAATTCCACTGTGATGAGATACATGTGGATGATGCCTAAAAAATTATATGTGAATTCATGAATCCATCTGTAGCTCATGGATTTGGTGAAGTTCAAATTCTCAATGAAATTGATAATGAGCACATGCAGGCTCGGATATCCCACCATAGTGTGGATGAACATTATGTTGATCATATGTGTGGTTTGTTTTTTGAAACAACAATTGATTGTGCCAATATGGTAAGCGTAATATTTGCTGTGACATTGAGGGGTGAAGTTGCCACTGAAGAAGAAATATACGAAACAATTGGAAATGCTCATGAAGCAATATGTCAGCTAGCAGCAGTTGATGACCAAGAACAATACAAAGTGATTGAAGAGTTTTTTATGAGAATATCCACTAACAACATAACAGTGGAAGACAACCTCGATGCAGTTGAAAACAAGAGGTAGAGTAGGAAGCTCTCACTGAAGAGAGTCATATTAAAGATGTCTTTAACATTGTTTTTGAATATTCACGTGTTCAGAATAGAATGGGAAAAGAAGTTGAATGTAAGGTTGTTAATATATTCTATGCATATTTGAAGTTCATTGAATAATGGATTTAGAAACCAATAAAACAAACTGATGCCAGTATTAAAGGAGTTGTTGGAATAAAGTAATTGAATGAAATGGTGAATAATGATATTGACTGTGGATATTACAAGAAAAAAGCAGCAAAGAAAATAAGACACTTTGAAGATGTAATGTTGTGGCATTAGTTCATGAACGAATATTTGAAGAGGAAGGTGTAGAAGACATTATCCAATTGTTTTTCAGAACAAGTTCAAAACAAGTCAAAGAAAAATTGCAACGACAACAAGTAAACATATAGCAAAAAAAGGTTTGTAGAGGCGGCTCGTTGGTAATGTGGGACTCGTAAAAACGATGTCCTGTGCTCAAACCTGATCGAGGGTGTTGACTAGTCGCGGGGATACTTGCCTCGGCCAAGCTCGCTCACCTTTTAGCCCCACGGGGGTAGGCGAGTTGGTAATTGCATGGCGGTGTAGTTCGTCTGTAAAGCGGATTCTGTATTTGAGGTCACAAGTTCAAATCCCCCAGACTTACTTTGGTGACACGTTATAACCGGCAGGCGCGGAGCCTAGGGGTTATAGTGGTGGCAGCCAGAATCTACCCTGTGTCATGCGAGTTGCCAGGCTGCCGATTCCTTTGATTTAACAAAAAAAAGAAGAAGAAGAAGAAGAAGAAGAAGAAGAAGAAGAAAATGTATAGCAAGAAAGTTCAACAAAGAATGCTTCAAAGAATGAAGCAATTTCGAGGATACAGAATTTGGAAGGAGAGAAAAAGAAATACAAAATTGTAAAATTCTTGAGTCATTAAAAGCATAGACATAGACCAGCTCATGTTTCTGTGATGGTTGAGTTATGTTGAGTCATATTGTTGTAATTAAGGGGGAGAGTTAGAAATTGTAATTACTCATGCATGCAGAGTAGAGAGTGAGTTAACTGATTGATTGAGTGATTGAGTGTTTGAGATTTCAGTAAAATTGGGTGAAGTGATAGACCACTTTTAATGTGTGGTTGCATGTGGATACATGTGAAGATATTTTAAGCAAGCAGCTAGTTGGAAAATGATAAATATCATTCGCCGAATTCATTGTAAGTATCATGTTTTATCTTTTATATTTTATGTGATCAAGAAAATACTTTGTTTACAGATTCTACCACAAGGAGTATTTCTAAAAGTTTGAACGCCATTTATCAAAAAGGTTTTAAAGCACTAACATCACTTGTAGCCTAAAGAAGGGATACACTTAAATGAAGCGCTCATCCTTTGACCCATTCAAAGTATGATTAAATTATGATTAAGGCCAAGGTAAGTTACAGCATTTCCAGATATGGAAGATCTGATTTCCTCGAGGACACACACATATGTTGAAATTATAATTTCACTGCATGGGTCAGCAGTCAACGCACGCAGAAAACCACCGAAGCAAACCATAAACCGCCTGCAACCTCATCGCACCACCTTTCGGCTTAAAGTTGTTTCCGTGCAACGAGCTCCGACGCGTTTTGGTGCTGACATGTGTATTGCCATGACATCAGCACTTGACATTTATCGGACGATAAATGTCAGTCAACTTACCCCGCCCGATATGCGTCCGATTGAAGTGCATCCTCTCCGCTGTTCGATTGCCAGGAAAGGTCTCCGCCGGTTAAGTTCTCCAAAGTACATATGGAGGCCTGTCAAAATTAATGAAGCGTGGACCATCCCATACCCTAAGTTAATACATTGACATAGTTTTTGGTAAAGTTTTCAATGTTTTCTTTACTGCGAGTTAATAGGAGTATGGGCGAAATATAAAGTAATTTTTTTTTTATTTTTTTTGATATATGTTTTAAAAAAAACGTTGACCCCATTTTTCTTAGTTATGTGAAAAACACACACGGGGATTAAATGTAATGTGTAATGTGTGTAATCGCGGTAAAAAAAAGGAAACAGGGGTCCGCAGCAAACCAAGGATTCGCAGTAGCGAATGGAGAACAGAGATTAAAATTTTGTATTGCAGGGGAGGAACGCACAGAAGTGCATGAATGTTTTAATGTAAATGAAATGCACAGCAGTGCAGAAGGAGAAATGAATGAAGAAATCAGTGGATAGTTTTGTTTGAAAACCATGAGTTGTTTCACACAGGTGAAAAGGTAAATGTGTAAATCCCTGTAATCTTGTTTTCACACAACATTGAATGTAAATGAAATATTTACACACAGTGGTGTAAAATTTCATAGGAGACAGAGTAATTTTTGTTAAAATGTTTTGGTGAATCCCTCTGAGTAAAAGAGGATGAATATGTAAATGTTTTTGTTTAATGAATAGAAATCATTTTATGGTGGTGGAATACTCTGTGCTGTGTAATTATTTTTAAAGAGACTCCTCTGTACAAAAAGATCCTGGTGCAAAGGAAACAGAGGATTGCCTCTGTGTTTTATTTTTCTGGTTTTGGTATTTTCAATTGCAAACAAACAGAAAAATACCCAACAGTGGTATCAGAGCAGGCTTAGGCTCTTTGTAGGTGACAAAGAAGCTGAAGGGAGGAGTCTTTTGGTTGCAGCAGTCAGTTGTTGTTTTAAGACATACAGTCAAGAAGTTGAAGCATAGCTGAGGATGCAAGGAATGGCCAACACAAGCACTGGTATGGGTATGTTTAACACCTAGCTCCCACAATTCAATGGGAAGAACTATGACTATTGGGCAATAACTATGAAAGCCCTGTTTGCCTCTCAAGATTTATGGGAAATAGTTGAAGATAGTTTTGATGAACCAGCAGATGAAAATGAGTTTAATAGTCTAACTCCAGCAGAGAAGGATCTGCTGAAGAGCAATAGGAAGAAGGACTCCAAATCCCGTGTGTTGTTGTATCTAGCAGTAGACCAGAGTGTGTTTCCAAAGTTAGCAGCAGCTGAGACATCCAATGAGGCATGGGAGACCCTCAAGACAGCCTATCAAGGCATGGAGAAAGTGAAGAC